>OZ014482.1:7456843-7722038 GCA_963965965.1 Trididemnum nubilum | reverse complement strand
TGATTTGTGGTTTGGGCTCCCCCCCAATCAAAAATCCTGGCTATGTCTAGGGTTAGTGCCCGAGGTTCTTCGGAATTTTTGCTACATTTTTCCTGCCAAATATTGGTGATGACCAAAAAAATTCTTACCATTTGAGCGCGGGACCTCTGGCTCTGTGCGATATGGTAAATCCGGACCTGGTTATTGCATTGCGTTCATAAAAAGGTTAAATGAGGGCCTGAGGTAGCAACTTTTCTGAAAAAAACTCTTAATTTACCGGGTTTATGCATTTAAATTGGTTGGCAAAACTTGAATTGAGGAGGCTCGGCAGGGGGGTCGCCAGCTTAGCAAGATCAGGTGGGCAAAGCTGAAAACCGGGGGGGAGGGGCAAACTTTTGACGGTAAATTATTGCAGTATTTTAAGAATTAAGTAGATTGTTTGTGTGGTGAGGTTGTAAATTTCGTTTCGCCTTTGAGTAATACAGCTATTTGGCGTTGATTAAGTTCATAGGACCATTTTTAGCTGTATTTTACAAACTAATTACCAGAGGTGGAGTCGAGGACACAAGGCTTGAGGCCAAGGACACAAAAAAAATCCGAGGCCAAGGCCAAGGACAGCCTTTTCGAGGACAGACACTCTCGAGGCCAAGGACAGGAATGCTCGAGGCCAAGGCCAAGGACCAAGGACACAAGCGCAAGTGTTCTCCAAAAAAAAAGGTCTTCACAAAAATTTTTCAAGCGATCTCCACAAAAAAACGTTTTCCAAATAATTTTTCAAGCGCTCTACAAAATTTTAACAATTCAAAAAATAGTGCTGTCCTCGAGGCGAGGACAGGCCAATTTTCGAGGACTTGAGGCCTCGAGGCCAAGGACTTGACCTTCCAGGCCAGGCCAAGGCCAAGGACTTCAAAATGTGTCCTCGAGGCCAAGGACGTCCCCGAGGACTCCACCCCTGCTAATTACTCAGATTGCAATGAAACGATTACTAAACCGTATATTTATTTAATACCTATCTGACGTGCATGATTGTCTTTGTCTTAAACTATAAGAACAGCATGGGATCATATCGGTTATTATACCATATTGTTAAAAGCAAGACGCAAACTTGCAACAAAAATTTTAGGCATGTTCTATCGCTATCGCGTAGGTAAACATCATGTACAAAATTAATCTAAATAATAAGAAAAGTTAAGAAGTGCGCATGAAAAACTACCTCGAATGAAAGTTGAATAAATGCAGAAAGCAAACTGTCTCTGACATATTGAAATATTGATAAAGCCGCTAACTCAACAATTGCTGAAAAAATAACGTAAATCTTCTCATTGAACCAAACATGATTACAGCTAGCATAACGGCTGGAAATGACTAACGACAAGAATCTCCAGAAAAAATATAAGCTAAATTTAATATTAGTACCTCTATGATGAATACTGTAGCTAATAATATACAATTGTGTATTACAAGCCAAAGCAGAAAAATGAACAGTTTAGCATTTATACTTGAATGCCTATTCTGTTTCTGTATTGCCTATAACTTCATTGAGACAGGTAAGTGCCGATCCAGGGGGGTGCATCCTCCAAAAGAATTTCTGCTGCATCCCTCCCAATAGTTCGCATAGGTACGGTGTGCAACTTTGGTGTTACAACTTCCAACGTTACTTACTAAACAATGCATTTTATTCTCGAAAAAACGTCGAAAAAGCTAAAGATTTTGGACCCCGCTGGGGAGCTCACAGCCACCCCCCCACAGACCCCCTAGCTGGCTTTAAGGCCGTCTCACCATAACTTTTGCGTTTGAAAATTCTTAATTGCCACCAGCACTCCTTCCAAACCTTAGTAAACGTTTCTGTGGACTTCCTAGCTGGTATTGGCGAAAATGAACGTTGAACTTTGGTCCGAAAATCTCCAGTTTGAGCATTATCCTTCCTCCCAATGTTCAAAATTATCAAAAAATAGGCAGATTCCTTAAATCATCCCCCAATGGTCAATATGGATCGGCACCACTAATTATTGTATCGGTAATGCACCAGGACTGTATTACGGCTCTAAAAAAACATCACAAATAGCAGCACCAAACAGCCAAAACGGTACTATAGGCTACTAAAGTTTATTCAAAATCTCAGATATCAATGGCGTTACTAGTGCCGAGAACACTACTTAGTTTGTTTTGCTGCCGTTACTAATCGATCTAGTTAAACAAACTATACGACAATGCACACTTTTTGCAAATCTAAAAGTCATAAAATTCCCGTAGTCTAGCTATCAAAGAATTGGTCAATGGATTCCGATTTGGGGGAGGAATGCAGTCTGTTTCTCTGTTAGCTCAGAGTTTCTGCAGATCGATTACTCAAACTGCTGAACAAGATCCCAATCAAAATATAGTATGGTTTGAGTTGCTAAGCTAAAGCCTTCCACTTCCAGACATGGGCTTGTCAACCCAACTCACGTTTGCTAAGTTTGCTTACCGTAGCCTACGTTTGCTACATAGCCTAGACGTGCAACTGACCGATCGAATTCCTATCTTTTATTCCGGAGGCATTTGGCGATAGTCTATTTTTCTTTCTGTAACTATTGATTACACGGTACATTGCGGATAGTTTGTACTATGCGTACATCACTGATCACCAACTTACTGTACATTACCTTTAACAGTCACAACACCTGACTTGAAATAAGGCCTCGCCTATATGTGCGGCAGTATATAACATCATAATCTACGATGCCACCCTACTACACAGTACACACAAACTGCAAACTTTGACTAAAATCAATTTCAGCCTGTGGCCATCTTCAGCTTATTTAAATACAATCAATTAAATACAATCGATATCAGGATAGGGGATGGAACAGTTAAAACTACCACTATTTTAACTGTGAGGGCAACGCTCACTTTTAAGAAAAAATTCAGCGGGAGGGTAAGAAATAAAACGGGGGCAAAAATATGAATCGGGGGGGGCAATGCTCCCTATGCCACCCCGCTGGCGACGCACCTGAGGCTCGGGTACCCTGGTCGTCAGAGGTGGAGTCGAGAACACAAGGCTCGAGGCCAAGGACACAAAAAAAATTTCAAGGCCAAGGACAGACCCTTTTGAGGCCAAGGCCAAGGACTAAGGACACAGACGCAAGTGTTCTCAAAAAAAAAGTCTTCAAAAATTTTTTTCAGGCGATCTCAAAAAAAAGTCTTCAAAAAATTTTTCAGGCGAAATAGGTCTTCAAAATTTTTTTTCGGGCGATCTCTACTTGAAGAAACCAAAAAAAGGCCTTTGCAGATTTTCTGCAAGGTTTCTGGCGTTTTCCAACGAAATTTCAACGGTTCAAAAACAGTGCTGTCCTCGAGCCGAGGACAGGGCAATTTTCGAGGACTTGAGGCTTCGAGGCCAAGGTCAAGTACTTGAAAATCTGTCCTCAAGGACTCCACCTCTGCTGGTCGTCAATATAATTGGTAATTACTGTAGTAAGTACGCGTCAACTGTTGTAGGCGAAAAATGATGAAGGAAACTGATACTAAAGAAACAATAGGTTTTTTTATTACATTTTTGTCATTGGTGGCATTTGAATTAGGGGGGGGGGGGGCTCTGGGCCTCACCTCGGCTACACCTATGAAACCCAACGTTATTTGTATTTTATGCTCACGAAACATCATATATTATCTTATCTATTGATTTTTCCATTCTATCGTCTTTTCTTTCAGCTTGTCATTTTGTCCAAAAAAGCTTATTTGTCGTGCTCAAGGATGGCAGTACGATACGGCACGGTACGTTGGTACGGTACGGTACGCCTCAATTTTTCCTAAGTAGTACGGTACGCTGGTTTGGTACGCCTTTTTTGTAATGGTACGGGTACGGTACGTTGATACACTGTTTGAATTAAAAATCCCAGACTTTTGGCACATTATTGCACCGGATTTTTGTATGCAAAGGCAAAAGACAGCTGAAGCCGACGCTAAATGTGTGAATTGAGATCGCTGATTTATAGACTAGTGATTTCGAAGTCAGTTAAAGTTGCGAGTACTTAAAAGCAAGAATGGCAGTATGGTACGGTACGCCTCAATTTTTGCTAAAAAGTACCGTGCGCTGCTACGGTACGTCTTTTTTGGAATGATTGAATGAATGAATGATTTATTCATCGCTCTACCCAAAATTTCAAACACAAAAACTAAATATCAGATATATACATGCTAAAGGAGACTGCGAAGTGACCCAAGAGCATCTTCGAGTCGAGCAGCCACCTGCACCTATGATAAAAAGTTTATATCTTCATTAGATCTAGAGCCCTAAAAAACAGCCAAAAGAAAGAGAAAAAGAAGAAAAAAAAGAAAAAAAAAAGGAAAAAGCTACAAACACTACGTTTAACGTAACTGTTACAAAACCAGTTGTAGCAAAAAATGAGTTTGTATATTTCTTTTTTAGCAATATTTTTGTAATAGAATTTTCTTGTATTTATTACAAAATTTTTTGTAATGCAATTTTCTTACATCAAGATCTATTTTATTCCAAATGGATACACCTTGAAACTTAATTGAGCATTGAGTTTTTTTTGTTTTGAAACGAGGGAGAAAATAGTTTTTATGAATAGAACTACGGGTTGCGCAATTGTGAACGTTAGCTACTTTTTTAAAATACAAATTAAAAGGAGACGGTAAAGAATTTGTGGAAGCTTTGTGCATTATCTTTGCAGTTTCAAAATTATACAGTTCTTCAATTTTTAAAATTTTTAAGTTAAAATGATGTTTTGTGATAAATTCTCGTGGCTGAATTCCAGAGATTATTCTTATCGCCTTGTTTTGAAGTACTTGCAGTCTTTTTAAATATGTCGGATAAGTTGAAGCCCAAATCAGCAAAGCGTATAAAAGATGAGCATGAACAAATGAGTAGTAGAGCATAAGCAAAACAGATCGTGGCATAAATTGTCTTAACCTAAATAGAATGCCAATAGACCTAGCTATTTTACTTTGAAGTGCACTTAAATGATTTTTGAAATTTAACGAATCACCAAGTGTGACACCAAGGTATTTAACTACAGTAGTTCTAATTATTTGCGTGTTATCATAATATAAAGTTATGACATCTTCTTCCAATTTTGGTTTCGAATTGGGACGAATTAGTATAAATGTAGATTTTGATGGATTTATAGTCAATTCATTACTGTCACACCAGCGATTTAATTTATCAAGAGCATTGTTTGATATAATTTACAAGTCATCAAGATTATTACTACTGCAAAGTAGGCAAGTGTCATCTGCAAATAGTCGTGGGGTTGAATTTAAAACATTTCGAAGATCGTTAATATAAATTAAAAAGAGTAATGGCCCCAATATGGAACCTTGCGGGACTCCGCATGTAACTTGCTGAAGTTCAGGTTGAAAATTGTCTGCATATACAAATTGCTTTCTTTCTGAGAGATAAGATGTAAGGAGTTCATGAGTAGGGCCCCTAATACCGTAGTGATATAGTTTGTGTAGTAACTTTTCATGATTAACTGTATCGAATGCCTTTTTGAGATCCATCATCATTAGGATGGTGTATTGTTTGTTTTCAATATTGTCATAGCATGCTGTTAAGATGTCAATTAGAGCATGTGTGGTTGAGTGGTTTTCACGAAAACCATATTGATGTTCAAAAATAATCTTATGTTTGTGTAAAAATTTTACAATCCTTTCTTTAATCAATTTTTCAAGAACTTTTGATAAGCTTGATAGGAGAGAAATAGGCCTATAATTTTGGGCTTCGTGTATACTCCCAGATTTAAATAATGGAATAACTTTTGCGATTTTCAACGAACTGGGAAAATTACCATATTCAAACGCTTTAGCAAAATAAAATTCCAAGATAGGTGCCAGAACAGATGCGCTTATTCTTAAAAAATACGCAGATATATTATCATGTCCACTAGCTTTAGCAGGATTCAACGACATTATTGTGTTAAAAATCTCAATAGCGCTGGGAGGAGTCAAACAAATAGAGTCGGAAGTTCTGTTTTTTAGATATTTTCTAAAATCCTCTTCATTATTTGATTTAATCAAGTCAGATAATAATTTTTGTCCGATTTCTGAAAATAAATTATTTCAATTATTGGCCACTGTTTTTGGATCATCTGTCAGCACATCATTTAAGTTTAGTGAAATATGAGTTGTGGAGTCTTTATTCCTTTCTGGATGCAGCACAGAATTTACGGTTTTCCAGATTTCTCTTGGGTTGTGTTTAATTTCATCAAATTTGTTTTTATAGTGTAGGGCCTTTGACATTTGTTTAACTCGCTTCAGCTTGTTAGCATTTTGTTTGAAATAACCTATAGTATCAGGAGTACCATTCAAAAAATGACTTTGATACAGTCTTTGTTTATCTTTTATAGAAACTAAAATGCCTCTAGTTATCCAAGGTTTATTATATAATCGTAATTGTTTTCTGGACAATTTAACTATTGGAGCGTGGTGATTAATTACTTTTTGGATAACATTAATCAATTCATCAAATTTTTCATTAAAATTTTCCTTGTTAATGTAATGTAAGGAAGGGATTATTTGAGTAAAAAACTTGTGTAAGTCCTTAGAAAATGTTTCTACATTAAGGTTTTTAATATCATGGTACGGGTACGGTACGCTTCAAAAAAGGAACTGAAGCACGGTACGGTTGAAGGTGCGAGGTACGTAGTACGCAAATTCTGAACGTACCGTACCGTACTGCCATCCTTGGTCGTGCTACAGCATACTGATGTCATCCTGTCCAATAGTCATGTCGGAGTCGACTATCCAAAGTCCATTCCAAATTTGAGTCAAAATGAAAAGTCGAACCGACTACAGAACAGCAGTTAGTATTGACACTAGAGATGGCAACAGCGCAGCGTACGCGGCCGCGCGCTGTTGTTGGTGCACCGCGCCGCGCAGCGTGGCAACTAAAATCTGCATTACGTCACAGCATCAGCGCAGCGCCGCGTACAAAAATTTTTTTACATTTTTTTTACAATTATTGTTGGTTATTTTCTCTTTATGAACAACAATGGTTAGTCTGGATGTAACTATTATATGAATCAAAGACAATGCATGCTACTAAAACAAAAAAAGGTGCCATCAGTTCAAGTTTATTTTTTCAGAATTCGGAGCATCCTAGAATCGGCTACTATTTTGGCTTCAAGAAACTTAGTTTTGATCGGCTGATCGTGTTTTTTTTTTTGACACCAACAAAAAGATTTTGGTTTTAGTAGGCTAGACTAGGAAAGGTTTAGGACGTTGGGTGAGCAAGGGTGCCGATCTTCGTTGAGCATGGGAGGGGATAACTTGCATTTTTACTCCAATTTTGCCCTATTTTCAACTTTGGGGGGGATGAACCTCGACCACGAATTTTTTCAGGTGAGCAAATTAAGTGAAGACCAAAAAAAAAGGTCTTCATGAAAAGAAGGAAAGCTTTGTTCCCCAAATTCTAGTGGAGACCTGCGCTCAAATGCACACCGAAGTCAAATTATTGGGGGGATGCAGATGCAGATTATACTAAAATTATTGGGGGGGATACAGTCAAATTATTGGAGGAATGTATCTCCCATCCCCCCCTCGGCACCCCTGTCGCCGTCGGTGAGAAGATGAAACAAAGGCAGACAAATGTAGAAGAAACAGATTTGTGGGAAACGATCATCAGAGTAGAGGCACAGAACAAAGCCTAGCAACACACCTTCTTTGTACGCAGTAGGCCTATGGTATTGGTACAAGCCCAAGGCTAGACAACAGTTTCTACTACCCATGGGCTTGCATTTCAGAGTAAAAGAGTTGGTTCAGTGTAGCCTATTCGTCAACAGGTCATGGCATCAAGAATTAGACTTTCGGTCCTATGTCTGGAGCCTATCTCAGATCTGGTAGACCTATGTCTATATGTAGTAAAGTACGAAGACTAAGCTACACAAATTTCCAATGACAAAATAGCCTACCGGTACGTAGTAGCAAAATTTATTCCACAATTCAACACAAATGTAAACGGCAAACGTATTAATACATAGGGTAGTTTCATACAAGTGTAGTAGCTTGTGACAGCATGCAGAGCACGTGATACCTTATATTTCATTATTTGAGCTACTGGTTCAGGATTAGTACCGCACAGTAGTTGCATGAAATTTGATGTAATTGTAATTACATTTTATTCACCAAGTTGCCTTGGCCAGGAGACAGCGAAAGGACCTTTCGGTCTTCGAGTCAAGCTGCCACCTGCCCACCTGTCTACCACACACGGTGGAGGCTTCATACTGTCCCTTTAATTGCTGAACGTCAAGCAGGAAAGCTGTGAATACCAATTTTTATAGTCTTTGGTATGACCCGACCGGGAATCGAACCCAAGTCTACCGTTTCAGTAGCAGACGCTCTATCCACTCGACCACTGATCGGTTATCATCAGGTAGACTGGTAGACCGTTAATCATCAGGTAGACTGGTAGATTGTTTTTGATTGTCAAAATATGGTGCAGAAAAACTGAGAGGAAGCACACACATGGCAGATTAAACCTGAAAACCTATAATTGAAACAACTGATCTTATGTCGCGTGTTTTTTAGTTTTAACTCAGCCATTTTCAAAGTTAACAAGTGCGAAGTTTCAGACTTTTACTTATAACTCAATAATGGTTTGGTTTAGCTACATGAAATTTTGACTGCAGTTTGAGATTGATAAGTTATTTGTGTGTGCCAAATTTCAAGACAATAAGTCCAGTAACTTCAGGTTTAGGACCCGAAAACTACTTCAAAAGTTTGGTGTAAAAAGCTGTCTTATTGAAAAACGGTTTAAGTACGGCAAAAAATATTTCACATGGTTATATGTCATAAGATACTCTTTCATCTCTACCTACACTTGTAGCCGCATTGAGTTTTTTTTCTTTTTGGATTTTTTGCTTTCTAAATTTTGTGCACTCTTCTCCTAAACCACACAACATTAATATCTAATTTTTGTGTAAATTTGTAGGGCTGCAAATGCAATTTTGTCTCCTGAATTTTTTTGAGGATTCTCCCCAGAACCCCCCCAAAATGGGGCCCTAAAAAACTAATTTTTTTAATTGCTCAAGCTAGGGTGATAATTTTTGGTTTATATTGGTAGATATTTAGGCAACAAATAGTTTGACATACTATGGAGGTACCACCTCCCCAGGGGCCCCCAAATGGACTCGCCAGAAATTAGCTTTTTAACGGCTCAAACTTGGGCATTAGTTTTTTTATACCAGCAAATGTTTAAAAAACAAATATTTTGACATGGTTTGAGAGAGCGACTCTTTTGAAAACTCTCTAAAATAATATCCCTAATATCAATTTTTTATATGCCATAAGCTAGAGAGCTAATTTTTTTCCGATGTTAGTGGAAATTTAAAGGATATTTAACTTGCGGTGCGGCGCGGTGCAGCGTGAACTTAGTTGTGTTTGAATGCGGTGCGGTGCAGCATGCGGACAAAGTTTGCGGACGCAGCGCAGCATGCGGATGCATTTTTTGTTATCCGCGCCATCTCTAATTGACACTATTGACGTAGCGTTGACAAAGCTGTGGTGAATATAAACTGAAGAAAGACAGAACAAAAGCTAGCCTGCTGTAATTTAACTGTACTTCCAAACTACTGTAGGTTTTGATTTCTCATTACCCTGCAGGACTTCGGCCTATGCCTACTGCTACTACAGTAGTAGCATTGTGAATGTGCTGCTAGTGCTACAGTACCGAACTAATGCTACAGTACCGAGCTGCTAGTGCTGCAGTAGAACTAACACTAACAGTAACTGCCAACCGGTGGGCTAATTCAGTTGGCCTACTGTATTTGCTAACTAGCTAAGCTTACCTGTACAGTGCAGTTTTAAGCTGTAAGTTTACAGTGGCTGTTTACCACCTTCAGGTTTAGCCAAGTTTGTCTGCAGTGGCAACTACCAGTAGGTTGTAACGTTATCTGAATCTGTAGTGTAAATAAGCCTATAATAATCAGCAATGATTAATATTAATAATAATAAATGAAAAGATGCTATAGTATACTAGGTAACCTACAGCGTATCTCAAGTCAGTAAGTGCAATCGCATTTTTACATCTGTGATACACTAAACTTACCAATAGCAATATACAGATATATCAAGGCCAATCATAAAATTGTTAAAACCATTGCAATACAAAATTAGTAGTCTATCAGTATGCGTTATACTCTATAGGTACAGGGTAATACAGTAGTCCCCGCTTAATAAGCCCACCTCGGGACCGGACGATTTTGGGCTTATTAAGCGGGTGGGCTTATTAACCAGGGGACAAATTTTCGCCACTCTCATGCGCATAAATGAATATGGTCGACTGTACTAAGGCTAAAAGTTGCTGAATCTATTAATACTGTACGCAACAGTTACAGATAACAAGCAATTTATCAGTAATCAGCAACCTACAGTAAAATCTTCAGAGCACCAGTTGTCTTGCCAATTGATTGCCGCACAGATAAACGATCTGTGACGAAACAGTTGAATTAAGAACTAGGGCAGCAGCGTAACGAAGCGTGAAATCGTCGAAAGCAAGACAAAGAAGTGTGACTTTCGACGCGTTTTCACTCAGTTTTAAGCAAATGTGTTCGAAAATTGGGCTTATTAAGCGGGGTTTTGGGCTTATAAAGCGGGTTTTTTATCTATAGGAATAAATGGAGTAATTCCGGACCGGACGATTTTGGGCTTATTAAGCGGTTGGACTTATTAACCGTGGGCTTAATAAGCGGGGACTACTGTAGTAATTTAAGCTAAGCAAGATGAAGAATAGGCCTTTGTTAAATACCAAATGTGTAGGCTATCGGTAGCCTACTGTAGGACTGTAATCCTGAATCAGGGCTTCAAACTAAAGCAAAAAAAACGAAGTGCCTTGATGCACAGAACGTGCGCGGTTAAATAAACAAACATTTGGGTGACGTCACTCGTTTTCGGAAATTTTAGTTTTGATTATTACAGTTACAGGTTTGGGTTAGGATTTAGGTTGGGCTTTGAGTTAGGGCTAGGTTTAGGGTTAAGGTGAGAGTTAGGGCTTAGGGTTAGTTTTGTTAAGGCTTTATTATGAAATGTCTGCGCGCATGGAACGTGCGCCAAATCTTTTCCTAAAAAAAAGGCAGTGGCTAGGCTATTTTGCCTCTAGAGGCAAAATATTCCCATGTTATTTTGTCATTTGGAGGCAAAATAGTCGAATTGCTGTTTTGCCTCTAGTGCCAAAATAGCCCTAACCCAAACTTTAACCTTAACCCTTATCCTAGCCCTAACCTTAACCCTAAGCCTAACTTTAACCCTAACCGTTATCCAAACCCAAACCGAGGAAAAACACTATTTTGCCTGTAGAGGAAAAATAGCCACTTCCAAAAAAAAAACTGTTGTGTTACTGAACTTGAACTTGAGAAAAAAGTTGTCTTGAACTCAAAGTTGAAGTTTTTAAAACTGTTAAAAGTTATTAAAATGAAATTTAGATATAAAAAAGTTGTCAGACAGAAATATTTTATGTTACCCATACAAAGTAAATTGAGATTGTCATTCCTTTGTTTATGCTGTGGCAACCTAAAAAAATATGTCTACAAAAAGAGAGCAATTAAGTCAAAAAGTACGGTAAACTTAGTATTTTTGTCAGCCTAAACTTAAACATGAAAAACGTGATATTTAGCGGTCAGTTGGGGGGCACGGCCGCGGTTTGCCCCCCGTGGCGCCGGGTCTGGTAGGCAGGAATTTGCAAGGAGGGGGGCTGTTTGGAGGGTCTGGAGGTGAAGCCTTCAGCTGCCGGAGGTTGGGGGTCTGGAAGCAGATTTCGTTTTTCGAAAAAAGAACTTAGTTTTAGGTAATTTTTTTGGCAAAAATAACTTAACTTTAGGTCCATTTTGATAAAAACTAATGCTGTTAAAACGTGGCCTAGAAATTAGCAATGCAAAAACATGATTATACTAGTTGCAAAAATGGGCTATGTGGGAGGTTGCATTTGCTGAAGTTTCACTTCACTTTGTATTTACAAGCTGATAAATCATAAAATCCTATACAGGTAGTTCAATAAAACTCTCAAGAAATGTTCTTTTTTGTCTACATTTTATAGAAAAAGATATAATTAGGGCGGCTAATGGAAGGAAATTTGAGAGAAGTGATTGGTATTAACTAATGCTGAATAGCCCCCCCCCCCCCCTTGTTCCTAAGTTTATATATCTTTTGGTGTAACTTATGTTAAGCATTTTTCAAATGGCTATTTTTCAAAGGCAATTTTTGGCCATTTTTCAAAGTTTTTTTTCTGGTTTAAGAGTTTTATTTTTGACAAATTAGCCCCTCTCCCATTTAATAAGCGTTTTAAAATATGCTTCAAATCATTTTTTGAGTCTATGTTCTATTCCAGTGCAAAAAACAGTCGCAAAGAGCTTTAAACGTGGTAATTTCCTTACTGTGCATTTTGGTCTGCAGGGCTATAGCCCCCCCCCCCCCCTGCTACGCTACCGGGCCGAGTCTACTCTCGACGGCAGCACTGCCATCTGCGCATAAAATAATTTCAATAAAAATTTACTGTCAATAAGGATTAAGCAAATGAACAAAATAACCTTTGAGTCTACTTCCACCGACGTAAGATTGAATTTAGGATATCTTGGCCTAAGTATATCGGCCTAAGTAACGTCTTTCGCTAAACAAACGAAATGCAGCAAAAACAAACAAAAAAATCAAACGGTATTTACAACAGAAAGAGGTGCTATTGCATGGCACTACCACTGTATGGTTCGGTATCTGTAAAGATTGGCGCGATCCTCCAAATTTTAGTCTAGCGATACCGATACACGATACTCTCAATTTTGCTAAACTCAATACCGATACGCGATACTTTTAATATTCTTCAATTTCGATACGGATATGGATACAGTATTGCTGATACGTTTTAACGATACTCTTTTCGATGCATTTGAATAAGCGTACTGTCAAATCATTCAATATTTTTGTTTTGGCAAGGCACCTGCAATTTTTCATGACTTGGTTAAATTTTAATTAATTGTATCACATGTTAGGTGAAAAACACTTTACAGAATTGTGTACACAGAACGATGTACTTTACAGAACGATATAGTGTTCACCAATATTTTAGTGTTTTGGAAATCTTTTAAAACAGAGTCTTGTGTTCGCTTTGGGTTTATGTAGATTTCTGCGGTTAAATCGTAGTTTCGCGAATAACGGAATTGTTGAAAAAGGTTTGGGGCAGCTTTTATTACCTCTAGTTCTTATTTGTTCAATAAAACCAATTTCGAGCAGTATCTCTTTAAAAACTTGATGTGCTACTTCAAGATGTGATGGAGTGTGATACGTTTAAAGGCAGTGGTACATGCTATTTATCCTGTTCGCTCAAATTAGTTCTTAAATTTGAACTGGACACTTGGTTGCGAGATTGAAACAAGATTTGGCAATATAGCAACCATTCAGCATAATGATAAAAGAATCGAAGATATAGTAATGCGTATAAAAAAGCGCGATTTAGCATTGTTTGCCATTTTTCGGGAACACCAATGGTTTCGGTCAAGTTGTGCATATCAGCATCTGGATTGTGTACCAGTATGTTGATAATGAAACAAAAGTATTTTTCAGCACTCAATTGTTTGAAACGCGTTGGAACTGATGACTGTCACAAAGCCACACACTACTAAATAGCAAAACAGCAAACTACTCGAAGTTCCAGCATTCTGCATAAACCACTAGGCTATGATGTGATCGGATAAACGACTGTAGTTCATTGTTTTCACTTCACAAGCATATTCACTTCATTGAGAGGAACGAAGGTGAGTTAACAGACTCAGCAAAGACAGCAATTCATTACTTCAATTGAATCTTCAGTTCAGATACCTGCACATTACAAAAAGTCATAGCAAAAGATATACTGATATTGCACAGGAAATTTGCAAAATTGCCCTTGCAAAAACTGCTGCCAGTAGAACATAACATGTTGCTCTATTTTGAATCTGCACAAATGCAGTACACAATAGCAGACTAGTAATCACCTAGTGCATCACTTTGTAATTTCTTAATTGGTTTAGATTTATGAACTAACAATTTTGAACATTTTTCTCTTTTCCGATAATACGTTAACAAAATTATTTTTTGTTACATCCACACATCTTTATTGTCCAGCAGAGCCTGGCCTCGCAAATGCTGTTTTGGGTTATTAGGGGAAAAGCGTGAGCTGGTTAGTAATTTTTGTAACTGCCGGCCAACCAAAATTGGCTGCATATCAAATCAATAAATAGCTGCTCAAATAAGGTAGATTAAACTTATTTATTTGACCCATCGGTGTCCTGGAAAATGACGGTACTGCAAATGCCGGTACTGGAAAATGCCGGTACTGGAAAATGACAGTACTGGAAAATGACAGTACTGGAAAATGCCGGTACTGGAAAATGACAGTACTGGAAAATGACGGTACTGGAAAATGACGGTACTGGAAATTGACGGTACTGGAAAATGACGGTACTGGAAAATGGCAGTACTGGAAAATGCCGGTACTGGAAAATGACGGTACCGGAAAATGACGGTACCGGAAAATGTCGGTACTGGAAAATGACGGTACTGGAAAATGGCGGTACTGGAAAATGCCAGTACCGGAAAATGCCGGTACTGGAAAATGACGGTACTGAAAATGTTTGTACTGGAAAATGCCGGTACTGGAAAATGCCGGTACTGGAAAATGCCGGTACTGGAAAATGCCGGTACTGGAAAATGACGGTACTGGAAAATGACGGTACTGGAAAATGACGGTACTGGAAAATGACGGTACTGGAAAATGACGGTACTGGAAAATGCCGGTACTGGAAAATGACGGTACTGGAAAATGCCGCTACTGGAAAATGCCAGTACTGGAAAATGCCAGTACTGGAAAATGCCGGTACTGAAGTGTTGCCATTCAGTTTTCAGTAGGCTTTTAATGCAGAATAGGCTCACTCAGCCCTGTACAGTCATATAGCTGTATGTAGTAAACTGTAGTGGTAAACTATGGTACAGGAACTGTGCAGTCAGTGTCATAGTCATAGCAGGGTGATCAGCTATTGTTGGAAATGAGCTGTAGAAAATGTTGTGTGGTACTAACTACTTCAGACTTGTAGCTGTGTATTCCAAAATGCTGGGACAGAAATAGGCTGTGCTATGTTATGGATTAGAATTGTAAAGCCACTTGTATATACTGTGTAGATGGAATGTACGGAAAGGTGCTCAACAAAATTGATGTAGTGTAGTATATATTGTATTATCAGTTTGCGTAGCAGTTGTAACCTTTGGGCTATACATGATAGAGACTAATTTCTTACATAAAAGTTCGGTAGAGGCAAGGCCATGCCAACTTATGGTGTTTACAGTAGCCTGCACTGTACAGTTGTGGTTGGTGTTGGTTAGGAAAAAAATGCTTGATTCAAAAACCCTAACCAATGGTTCTCAGACATTATTATCGATAGGCAGTAGGCCTATTTAAATTGTAAAATTTTGTATGGGGGGATGCTTTGGCAGCCTTGACCAAACCTTAGTGAAGATTATGTAATTCTGTCAACAAAATTAAATAAAGATCAAAAAAGAAAAAGGTCTTTGCCGAAAATCAAAGTCCTTTTTTGCCAAAATTAGGTGAAGACCTAGTAAAAAAAAAGGTCTTCACCAATGGTTGAAGTGTTTCTCTTTCTAAATCACTGAATTTAGTGCTGTATTCGACCAGAATTTGTAGGTCTTTTTCCTCTGATCATCCAGTGCTCAAATCTCGATGGAGGGACACCTAAATCTCGATGGGGAGACGCGTCCCCCCTACAATTTAAGTACTGGCCCAGTACTTTGTATGTAATTGTAATTACATTTTATTCACCAAGTTGCCTTGGCCAGGAGACAGCAAAGGGACCTTTCGGTCTTCGAGTCAAGCTGCCACCTGCCCATCTGTCTACCACACACGATGGAGGCTTCACACTTTCCCTTTAATTGCTGAACGTCAAGCAGGGAAGCTGTGAATACCAATTTTTATAGTCTTTGGTTTGACCCGACCGGGAATCGAACCCGTGTCTACCGCTTCAGTAGCAGACGCTCTATCCACTCAACCACTGATCGGTTTAAAAATTTTGCCCCACACTGCAGTAACTACAAAAAAATTTTTTGCTAAATTTATTCTGAAAATTTCAATTCGATAGGCCTATGCAGTACCAACGAAGTGATATCAACCTCTGACCTTGAGTGACTGCAAAACACCCTAAACCAATTTTGACATATTGATATGGATGATGTTGGCCAGAACTGACTCCAGAGCACCCAAAACCAATGCTGGTATACACAATACAGAATAGGCTGAAGCACTGAAAAAAGTTTGACTTAATTGACTTTGTTGGCTTACACTGACTTCATAACACCTGAAAACAATGTTGGTATATACAAATAGAGAATAGGTTCAGGCCTTGAAAAAAGTTTGATTTGACTTATGAGGGCCATAGTTAAAGCATCGGTTATTGCAACTTTTTGACAAAGAAATATGTATCCATATTTCATTAAATAACCAATATAATTATATTATTTTTCATGGTAATGTACTCGTACTGTTAACCTAGTCTGGATTGCATAAGTACTTTGAATGGAGTAAACCTGTATTAATCAAACTTTTGCCTATTCTGGATCAATATCTGAATCTCATGGAATCCTTCAATATGGTTATCATTGGATGTATAATGTTTTAATCCATTTTGAAATTACCTTTACTGCAAGCAATATAATGTGGAGTATTACAAATTTTGCTTGGTCTTTTCAATTTGGTAATTATATGTTATGCTTATTAGCTTACAGTTTTGTAATAACTGTCAATATTAGTATGTGACATGTCAACCATCCAAATTTCTTGAATTTGAATCAAGTATTGCATTTTGTTGCTCTTTGGCATTGGGAGGTGGTGGGTCTGGATGGCACTACCTTTTACCTGTTTTTCTGTACTTCTAGGCCAATGGTGAGCAAACAGCAACTCGCCGACATAAATTTTGTGGCTATTGTATTGAATCGTAATATTACAAAAATGATGAAGATTATATATACTTTACAAATATATTATCTCGTGTTTGAAATTGCTTTCATTTAACGATAAAAGGGTTGTTTAGGTTGTTACTTGCATAAGGACATTAGTAATTCTGACTCACATACACTTTGGTATACTTGATACGATGAGGACTACTTTTAAGCAGTGTTCTATGGCTAAGTTTGGCTTAGGTACTGTTAAATACTGTAGATACTGTTAGATACTACAGTACTTGCTGACAGGCAACAGAATGTTTACATAAACCACTTACAGACCATGGTATGCCAGATACAGAATTGGTGGAACTTGTTAATACCCATACAGCTCAAATGAATACTTAATATGATTCTGGAGCTGCAGATCCGTGTTCAAATCCGAGTCTGATCAAACCAAAGACTCTTAAAATGGTATTTACAGCAAAAGTGCTTGACGCTTACCGATAAACAGACAGTGGTTGGGAACAATCTGTCAATTTTCACTTGTGCTGTCGGGAAAGGCACCTAGCGAGATTCCCCCTATGTTTTGGTGGTAGACAGATGGTAGGTGGCAGCTTGATTCGAAGATCGTAATTAAGGTTGTTTTTGCTTTATCCTGGCCAAGAAAACGCGGCAATGTAATATAACAAGATTAAGAATAACAATCAATTTCATATTTTTAATTTTAGATAAGCTTCCTGGCTGGTGTGGGTGGAAGAAATTGGAAGTTGGAAGAAAATGTTTGTCAGGTTCATACACGTAGCCTAAGGGGGGCCCGGCCTACCACAGTAAATAATAATCAATAATAATAAATGTTTCAGCAGTAAATAATCCATCGAAGATTTTTTTAGAGATTTTTTCGAATTTTTGAAAAGCATTTAAAACTTCGCTCTTTTAAGTTTGCATCTAAATCAAAAAGGCAGCCAATACTACAGTGTATTGGTTTGTTTTTTGACGATTTAACCTACTCGTAAGGGCAGTATTATTGTCTTATGCGTAAATCTTAGTCTGCTGTTGTAGTATGTATGTTTTAAAGTGTAATAATCCATGACAATTTGCTTAAGGTGATTCGGTTGAAAATCGTTGGTGGGTCGTTGGTCAAAGCAGCGTGTTTGCGTGTCAAGGAAACACTAATGACTTGCAGTCTCTATGTGTACGTTAACTGGACTGGAAAGAGCGGATCATTTCAAACGGATGTTCAGAAAGAGGCATTCAATCAGCATAAGCGTGTAAGCAACGCTGTTATTAGTAGGGACGCCTTTTGTTTGCATGTATCAAATTAATTTAAATGTTTAATGTAGTCATGTGTTTTTTCATACTTAGGTTTACACAGTCACATGTAGTCCACCACAACTAGGTGGAGCCGTTAACTGTCTCTTTACTGTTGACGTGGCCACGTTAACACAGTAAATGCTAGGCTTTTGAAACTACTTTGGTACCGGTATGCTTGATAAGAGAGTAATCGCAAGCCAACTGATAGCAAAAATGATGCTTTAATTGCGTTTAGTAATACGTCATCGTGCCAGTATTAACAATGTGTTAACTTGTAGCCAAAGCGCAGATACTAATGAAAAAATAATGCAGCAGCCTAATCGTTGCCTTGGGAGAGAGCAGGAAAGGCGTCGCTTGGGAAACTACACCTATGTTTGTTAAAACATTAAAAACAAGTAAGCTTTTGATTGCTTCCCGTCTTTTCCTTGCAGTTAATTCTTTGAAATTTTTTACGACTATCACTTTGAGGTGAGGTTGTTTTCAGGAAAACGAAGTCGCTAGTCTAGGCGGTTTCTTCATGCGAACCCTATGATACATAACAAAATATACATTACGATTTCGTGTTTTTGTTTGCAGAAGCTGTGTAGAAGAATCCTCACACTAAGGGTTCTGAAGAAAATGCTGTAGAAAAAGAAGCGAGCACTTGGATGTGGAACTGGCGGTACCGATGTGTCAGAAGAAAAAAAGACTGGCAATATTCAAAGTCTCACCGATGAAGGAGCATGCAATCTATCAATCAATTTCAATTTATGTACCAAGTGACAGCAAAACAGTCACTTGGCAAAGAGACAGCGAAAAAACTTTGCAGTTATCATGTCTGCTGCCGCCTCACCACGCAAGCACGAATTTGCACTGCACAAAGGAAAAAATAGCCCAATTCACCATTCAAGAAAAAGCACAGTAAAGACAAATAAAACATAGCAAATATTCAGGCATTCACGCTTCCAGACCATCACCGTTCAGTATAACTAGCGGTGACATTGATGTTTTACTCTCCTAATTCCATTATCCAAACTATTAGGTTTTCATTTAGAGCACTAGCCCATTCTTGGTGTGATTAATCACTATCTGACCATTGTCCATTTCACACTGATGTTAAACCAGACCCGGCGCCGCCGGGGGGCAATATAAAATTTTGCTTTATTGTCATATTATATCATTATCTCTCAGTTTATTGCACTCAGAACCCATCCCATTTGATCCTGTAATTCAGTTTTGCACAGCCGCAACAAACTCACCTTACTACTCTTCAACTGTTGACTGTACTTGTTTTGTCTGTATTCCGTTGCATTCCAACATTTATAGGTATCAGCTGATTTTCTTATAAGTTTATTGTTTATGCTCATAGACATCACTATCATCCTTATCCCATTTCTTGAAAAACAGTAAAATGTTTACTTGTATTTTAATTCAGATTTGTATGTCTTTTTAAAGCTTTGATATCTGTAATTTTTTAATTTGTCTATTATTTTGTTCCAGATTTTTACCCCTTTTACTAATAATGGTTTTTGCCTCTATTTTATTCTGGTTCTTGAACAACAAAATGTTTTTTTCTTCTCTGTCTTGTGTCATGTGTATGGTAATTAATTTAAAATTTCAATTAATTTAAAGTGTCCCTGTTCAAATGATGTGATTATTTTGTTGTGGATTCTATACATGATTTTAGCCATTTCAAGCGTGTAGTAGATGTCACTAATTTTAAGGCATTTTGACTGCCAAAACAATAGATTAATATGATCTCTACATTCGCCACTACTCATTATTCTAATGTAGCGTTTTTGGAGTGCCGTTAATGGTTGTGCTAAATTGAATGCATTTCCACTTGCTTGGCTGTTTGTAAACTGTTGTACAAAGCAGGGTGTTGGAGCAGGGCAAATTTTGAAGGTGCTCCAGCTCCTGCTCCGGAGCGCTTCGCTATCCTGTCCTTGCTCCAGTTCCAGCTCCGGAGCTGATTAAAAAAAGCTGCTCCGCTCCGGCTCCAGCTCCGGGATTATTCAGACTGGTACAGTATTTTAGTTTTACATTGTCATTATAGCCCACCCAGATTTTTATCAATTAAAATAAATTTCAAAAAATTTTGCTCAAAAACACAACAACCAAAACATAGGCGTAGCCAGGATTTTTGATTGGGGGGTACCACAAATCACATGCAGTGACATCATGAGAAATTTTCGAAAGAGGAACTTTTTGTGGGACAAAGATATCGTAGATTGGATGATGGCCAAGAGCCGTGGTATGATTTACCAACGTTATCGGTTAAAATGTCTCCATTGGGAGATGTGTAGCGAAAACTAGAGTAACTCAAGCGTATCACAGGCTACGCCCCCAAAAACTAGGCGATTTTTTGGAAAAACAAGCTTTTTTAATGTCATTGGATCACATTCCACATGTGTTTAGATTTGTTCAATCCTCCATTTACTTACAATCTAAGTCCAAAACACGTTTAAAATCTCGCACTTTGGGGTTAAATTTTGTACGTGATTTGGTCCAGATAGGGGGAAGTAAGATACAATGCATCTTGCAATATTTTAGCTGTAAATAATAAAGTAATCCACACAACGATATTCCTTAGAGGTTTTGGTTCGTCATGTCATGAAAATAACCAGTTTTGTACGTGAATATACGGCCAGGGGGCCTCGACTCCTTCAATTCAAATTCAATAGTTTGTTCAATCAGCTAATTTTTTTTTGAAAGGTAAATAGTCGCGTAAAAACTAGCAAGGTAGAGGTGAATTGTTACTGAAAAACCGTTTGAGCACGGGTGCCCTGGCACTGGTAAATCCGCCCTTGGTTATTGCATTACGTTTATAAAGAAGTTAGATGAGGGCCTGATTAAGCAACCTTTAGGACAAAACCTTCAATTTCACCCGAGTTGCACATGTAATTTGGTGGGCAAAAATTGAATTAAGAGGCCCGGGCCCCCTGGTCGTCAATATTATTGTTAATTATTGTGGTATGTACGTATGTTGTACACGAAAAATGTTAAAAGAAACTGACACTGAAGAAACAATTAGATTTTTTGTCACATTTTTATCATTGGTAGCATTTCAATAGGGGGGTGGGGGGCCCGGGCCCCTCCTGCCTACGCCTTTGAACCAAAATGCTGCGCACAATATAAGGACATGTAGGTCTTAGGAACTAAGCGTTAGCTAATACTAGAAAAAACAGTAATTAAATAATGCAAGAGTTAAATGCAGCAATTTTAAGCATAAAGGCATAGTTTTTTCACAGATGACCCATCCATTTAGGACAAAAAAATCTTTTGATCGCAATAGCTTTGGATGAAAGAACAACAATCAATCTTGTTAGATGCAACGCAAATGGCTACAATTAGAATAGCTGATTTTAGTTTTGTCTAACGAAAGCTCCCTTTAAACTTTTTACAAGGCCATTTTCTGACTTTGCATTTTGTAGCTACACTCAAATTAAAAACAGTGATAAAGAAAAGCAATTGGCAACTAAGAAGATCTGGAGCAGGGAGCTATCCTACAGTAACGTTGCTCCGGCTCCACCTGAATTTAAATGTGAGCTCCAGCTCCGGCAAAAATGGCCTGCTCCGGGGCTCCGGCTCCAACACTCTGGTACAAAGCCCAACCGAATGTAAGATTGCGGAAATAACCAGAGATTTGTTTAAGTATCCTCGCGATCGTGAGGATAGAAGAAAAAAAAAACGGGAAATATGACGTCGCAAAAGAAGACTTAGGCGTGGGGAAATTAATGTTTTGTTTAGTTTGAATTCTTCATATGGTGCATTTTCTGTAATAAACTTTGGCTTTTCTCTACTCGCTGTGCTCTTTTAATACTTAGATTATTGGCCATCCACTCATCAACATTTTTGTGCGATGACTAATAATTGTTAAGCGTAATATCCAAGGATGCAACCACGTGACCAGCGAGCGGATTAAATCCAAATCATGTGACCATGGTCGTCCTTTACCCTCTCGGCCGCAATGTCGACACGTTAAAGTTAGGGGAAAATTGGCGCGAGAGCTGACTCCCATCTGAATGCGCCTGGCTGGTACTGTCACAACTTTTGATTAACAAAGTAAGATTGTATTAATTCAGTAGTTAATTTTGTTCAAACGCACATATATTGCGAATACAGAGTCTATGTTGCAATAGAAAACACAAACTTGCGAGTAATTTTGGTAGACGACTACGCACACACTTATTACAACAGTGCACAATACGTGTAACGTAGAAACATCTGCTCTGCTCAGTTGTAAAATCCTATGGACTCGGAAAACTGTGCAAAGTGTAAAGGTTTTATCTTTGCCTCGTTTGTCCTAACGACGACGAAATTTTAATCTGTGCTCGCGCACCGACAGATAAAAGCTAGAAAACCATTCGTTTTGGAAATCTAAATCACTCAAACGAGGCAAATACGGAGCAACGATGATACATCACAAAAACAAGTTGAGCGTTAAGAATTTGGTTGCCTCGGATACATCATCTCATAAATAATCTTGCCAGTTTCTTCAACGATCATGGCCAGCTTCTTCACACCGCACCATAATCCCCAACTTTTTTTTTTTTCAGTACCGTCATTTTCCAGTTAAGACATTCGGCGCGAAAGTATACCAGTCGTCCTTTTTTCAGAAACTTTATCATTCTTAAAACATCTTGATATTCAGCATTTGGAAATTTGTTTCTGTTTGTCCCTAACACCATAATAATGAATGCAGAAAAAATTCCTAAAGGTCGTGGGTTTTTGTACAAATGCGGGGATAATTTATATGGGATTTACAAGAGGAAAAGGAATGGAACGAAGTACCTAAAATGCGTCAATAAACAGTGTTCTGATTGCCCAGGTACAGCAAAAATGGAGCTGGGGCAGCAGCTAATTTTACTGGTAAGTAGCTCTACACGAACGGAGGTCTTATTAGTAGCCTAATTATTGCTGGTAGGCTATTTTGACGACGCATGTACTTACTACAACAGTTCACAATATAACGTAGAAACATCTGCTCTGCTCAGTTGTAAAATCCAATAGACTCGGAAAACTGTACCTCTTTTCTTCTAATAAAAAATGCACCATACATACGAAGAATCCAATTTATGCAAAACAGTATTCTTCTTTCGCGACGTCATATTTTCCCGTTTTGTTCATCTTCCATCACGATCGCGGGTATACAAAAACTGGTAAGCTATTTTGATTAATCAGTACATTCATTCTAGTCCTATAGGTAGGTCCTTTCTTATTTGCAAATGTTGAAAAAATAAGTAACCTACCATCGATATTATGCTGCCACCAGCCTATCAGAACTAACTGACAGTGATCCCATGAGTGCGTTTTAAAAGCGTCATGTGTTTCAAACAAACATTTTAAAAAACAGTTCTTTTTCGACAAATTTTCAACAGAAGTTTCAAGAAACGTTTTAGTGCGCTGGAACCTTTCTTTCTTCTTTGGATAATGCCTTCCTTTGACCAACTTTCCAAGTAGAATTGTATCGAAATCTTTTACGTGAAGATCACCTCTTTTCTAACTGTTTTTCACAAAGGGATTTGTTGTAGACCCTATTTTTTTGAGATATCTTTTCAAAAAGCCTCCTGCTTTGGACTTGCAAAAAGTCTTCAAACAGCAATTGTTAACTCACAATGTTGCATTACTCTTCTGCAATAAGAAACTGCCTCAATGCATGCAATAAGAAACTATCTCAATTTTACCACAGCTTTTGCGCGGATTTGCGAAATATTAGTCTTGCAACGAGCTAGTAAACAATCTAGTCAATTGTCTTCAATTTACTTTATTCAGCGAATAAGTTAAGTAGAGCGCAACAAACGCAGCAGGACAAAGCGATGCAGTACACACTTCCAATTACACAATTTATGTTATAAGTACAGTGGCGAAGCCCGTGCATAGTGTGGAAAATAGCACGTTTTTTAATTCCATTGTGGGGGCCAAAATTTTTGGGTTGGTCTGCTTTTCTCCGAGTTTGCTGTTGATCTCAAAAAAGGGCATCGCAACAAATTGGTATACTTCTCTACGAGTTTGCTGTTGATCTGTAGACAAAAAAAAAGTAAACGGGGGCGCCGCCCCCTTTTGCGACCCTGCCTGAAAGAGACAAATAGCAAAAAGCCCAGCCCACACCCAATTGGCATTCAGAACTCAAGACAATTTGCACCCAGAAGCCGTTTCAATTTAAGATAGAGACCTTTTTTGCTCTTCACCTAAAATCGGACAGAAAAACCGCTCCGATTTCGGTGAAAACCTTTTCTTTAGTATGGTCTACATATGAATTTGGACACAAAATATCCCCCTTTGTACAAAATCGGACAGAAAAACCGCTCCGATTTTGGTGAATATCTTTTTTTAGTTTGGTCTTCATATGAATTTGGACAAAAATATCCCCCTTTGTACAAAATCGGACAGAAAAACCGCTCCGATTTCGGTGAATACCTTTTGTTTAGTTTGGTCTTTATATGAATTTGGACACAAAACATCCCCTTTGTACATTTCTGGCTTCGCACCTGACTAAGTACAGTACATCTCGGTGCCAAGGGGGCATTTCGAAGCCGAATTCAAGTGAAAATTAAAATTAGAAAACCGACTTAGAATATGTGACAAAGACCGTTTTTTGGTCTTCAATTCGACACTCCCGAAATCAAGTGAAAAATTACGACGGAGACCATGGCCGTAGGAGCTCAAAATGATTTGGTAGGGCACCAAAGTTTTGCCCGAAAAATGACTTGATGCATTGCGTTTCTCTGTCGAAATTGAGACGGTTTTTTCTGCCCAAATTAAGGTGTTCTCCAAAAAAAAAGTCTTCACTGAAATTTGAACGGTTTTTCTGCCCAATAAAAGGTGTTCTCCCAAAAAAAGAAAAAAAAGGTCTTCACTAAAATTTGAACGGTTTCTCTGTCCAAATTGAGGTGTTCTCCAAAAAAAAAAAAAAAAAAAAAAAGGTCTTCACTGAAACTGCGACGGTTTTTTGCCAATGGTGTGCCCAAATATACAGAATATTTGCCCAAATAAATAGACTATCTGCCCGAATTTTCTACGTTTTGAACCGAATGGGGGGCCCCGCCTCCTCACGGCTATGACGGAGACCTACATTTCGCGATGAAAAATGTTTTGTTTTTTTGGTTTTCGTCCCTGAATCTGTGGAAAAGAACCGACGACATCTTCACCACAGAATCCGTCGGGCCACACAAGGCGAAAATCGTTCGCCCCATACAAAAAAATGTGCCCCCAAAAGCAATCAACCTGCCCGGAAGAGCACGTTTTTTTGGTCTTCACCTCAAAATTCGAGAAAAAATTATTTTGTGCCCCCCTAATTATGGTTTACGCCCCTCCAGTCACGCTACTCGAGCACCGGGCCTAGTACAGTACCACAAACTTATTCATTAATTAATAGTAAGTCACACCATTCACACTGCATCTAAATAAACAACTATGTTTCTCCTTTCCAAAAACCAAACAGCTCTTTAAGCCACCTTCGTTTAAACTTATTACGAGAGGTAGAGTCGAAGACCAATCGTTCGAGGCCAAGGCCAAGGACGAAAAAAATACAAATAACACAAAAATCCGACACTCACACTATTGTAGAAACGCAAAAACTATTACCAATAAGGGAATCAAATCCGTCTTTCCGGACTCCCTTCATTCTTATCAACATTTACAATTGGGAAGACGAATGCCTTAATTCTCATCAACATTTAAAATTTCATCTCTTCTTATCAAATTTTTTCTGCAGCAGTTGCTCTATCCACTCGATCACTGATCGGTTTTCTTTGGTATTTTTCAAGCCAATCATTTTTAAGTTATTGGTGTTCTTCAACCCAATCACGTCTCGGCTTTTTCCTACACATTGCTGTTCGTTTTCCTGCGCTCTCCATTCTGACGATTCTTTTTCGCGAATGAAAGACGAAAACCTTTAAAGAAATTAACATTCTGATGAATAAAACACCTCTGTTTCATTACAAACAAATACTTTACGCTAAGTAGCGCTTAAAAGTTAATTAAAATTCATTGCAAATCGGTGTTTGTATAACGTCAAAAAATGAGTAATCATTTGGTCCATGACATCGGATTTAGTTTCGCCAGTTCCAACTGAGGCCGGGAACTTAAGGTGCTAATAAAATTCCAATTTACATGGGTCATATGTCTCTCGGCCTAAACATTACTGTGTCTGATGGAAGACATTCGAGGTTGTTTTTTTTTCCTACTCTAGTTGGAATAAACGACGCTGGCATTACGCATTTTTTAAGTTATTTGCTTCGAGTTAAGTTTTTTCTTTTTGTGTAGACACCTCATCGATGCAGTGGATCTACTGAAGACATTCAACAATTGCAATTCAAAGCCGAATGCCTTCAAAAAGCAGGTCGAACGTCAACAGGTAGTATGAAAGCAATATTTAGTGAAGTGTCCTCAGCTAGACAACATCAAGGGGCGGAAATGGTTTCATTTTCCAGCATGGAATCAGCAATGCACAAGCGAAGGAAACTATCTTGGCCACCAGCTCCCACAAATTTCTCCGAAATACGGGAAGCGTTAAATCAAGCGAATCTACTAAACATCGAACCTGGCGAACCGTTTTACCGAGCCGCAATTGAGACGGAGAGCAATGGCAACGCATTTTATTTGCTTCTCAATACCAGCTCAGCCTCCTGAGTGGGGCGCAAGATGCTATGATTGACGCAACGTTTAAAACCGTGCCCAAAGTGGGGTACCAACTGCTTACAATCATGGTTAAACGTGGAGCCATCGCTTTTCCGGCATGTTTTGCGCTAATGTCCACCAAACAGGAAGGCTTGTATCAGGAAGTGCTCAATTCAGTAAAAGGATTAGCCCCGCATTTTTCCCCAAACACCATTATGACGGACTTTGAAGGTGCCCTAAGGAATTCTCTCAATCAGGCTTTTAATACATCTTCAATTCTTGGATGTTGGTTTCATTTTACTCAGGCGGTAAGAAGAAAGATGCAGTCATTAGGATTGGCAAATGTGATCGAGGACGAAGAAGGGGCACATTACCTTATCAAAAAAGTAATGTGCCTACCTCTTTTACCAGCGGAGAGCATACCGGATGGACTTAACCAAATAATGGAAGAAAACGAGAGTCTGACATTATATCCTTTGTTCGGCTACATAAACCGGTTTTGGCTACGCCAAATCGGAGCGGAACAACTGTCATTATATAACAGACCGTTCAGGACCAACAACGCCATTGAGAGTTTCCACAGTAGGCTCAAACGCATCATGGGAGTGCACCCCAACATCTACATATTTGTGCAGAAATTGATTCAAATAGCTAACGAAGTGAAAATGGACTGCAACCGATTGGCCAGAGGTCTGGCCATAGCAAGGAAGAAAAAGACTAAATATGTGCTGCACGACCGCCAATTGCAGTTATGCCAGGATCGCCTCGATGCTGGTGTTTACAGCATTGCAGAGTTTCTAAATGCTGCCAAATACCACATCGGACGATTCATTCCTTCGGGACCTCTGCCATCGGTTGGCAGCCAAAACGACGAAGACAGTTCCAGCGAAGTAATCGATGATATTCAGGAAGAGCAATCGCATGAAGAAGATGATGAAGGACCGGAAAGGGACGGAAATGTTGACGAAGACGTTGAAGGATCGGAGAACGAAGAAAGAATCGAGGTTGAGGTGGTAGAAGATGAGAGTGAAGTGTGTGTGGTGTGCCTGGTACAACGCAAAGATGGCCTCGCCCTGGTGCCATGTGGTCACCAACAATTTTGTAGAAGGTGTATAGAAGCTTTTTACTGCGAAGATGACGGCGGGCACTGCCCAATTTGCAGAAGTGACATCACACAAACATTAAGACTATTTTAAACATTAAAATTTGAGTCAATCGCATTAGTTTAGCGTCGACTCCTACTTGGCCCGGCCACTGCAGAGATATTCTATTTCAAACAAGACGTAGGGGTCTCCCCAACTATAATTGCAATTGATAATCTTGACTTTTTAATGCAGTAGCCTAGCGCATAGAGAAAGCTTAGTATGATTGCAAAGTAGCCTTAGGATGAGATAGTCTTAGGATAAGCTCCTACGTTTTGTTTGAAATAGAATATCTATGCAGTGGCTTGGCCGAAAAGGATGGATTCTCAAAACATCACAATTAAATTATTGTTAACATAAGTAAGTTTGCAATGTCGTCATTTCCTGTGCACTGTTGTACTAGCAACATCAAAAACAGATGACCAATTACACGATTTTTTTTTTGTTTTCTTTCTTTGCTCAGGCAACTACGTGATGTGTTTGTACTTTCATAAGCTAATTATGTTTCTACAAATTTAGCAATACCAATGAAATATATTTTCTTAATTCTTGGTAGTACAAAAGCCTTACTATAGCCTACTTTACCTTAAAGTGCTGTTCCTCATGCGCAACACTTGACGACAGTTTTTTTGAATGCTTCTGGCATTTCTAATTCTTTGCAATATCCACTCACCGCTGCAAAACCAACGTGCTCTTAGACAACAACATAAGCTAGTCTTGGAAAATTAAAAATTTTTAGCAATTGTAGCAAATGCTCCAATGAAGGTATGTACACAATATGAGATTTTAAACTTTCTCAATGGTTTTTTTAATGGATTTAAAGTGTTAAATATGTTTTTTTTCTGTCAAAAATGTATTTTGGTGTTTTAATGCCAAAGTTTACAATCTACAACATAAGGCCACAGACAAGTGTGCACACGAAATAAGTGGCTCCAATGTAAAAGTCAAGAGACAAGTACAAAAAGACATACTCCTCCCTGCCATACACGCTAACATTTTCATGCTTTGAAAAAGTATTGACAGGACTAAATTATTATCAGAAATATACTATTATCAAAAATTATGATCAAGATGCAAAACTTTTTCTTGCAACAAACATTGATACAACTGAATAATGCAAGACCTTTTTTATATTGTATGTTCTTTAATATGTGATTTGCAAATATTGTTACATTACTACAAACTTTTAAGAACATTTTAGAGGCAGTACTGCAATCTGTTTCAGTTAATTGCAAAATGTGTTATTGATAGTAATTTAATTGTAGTGTTTTGACATTGGCAGGCCAAGGTTCTAATATTTGATTGTTTTGTACATAGGTGGGCACAAGTCCGTTAATCGTTAATCCGTTAATAACGAAGCTAACTTTTTCATTAACTCGTTAATCCGTTAAAAAGTTTTTTCATGTTAACGGACTAAATTAACTTCCGTTAAGTGCTGTTAACGGACTAAAGTAACTTCCGTTAAGTTCTGTTAACTTCCGTTAAGGTTTGTATCGTTAATATCTTGCAGCTTCGTTGAGCATTTGAACTTTGTTTTTATCTTGAAATTAGATTAGACTGTAAAATGTATCTTTTAAAACACAAAAAGACCACCACAGCAATAAATATTTCCTTACAATCAGCTCAACAGCGTCAATACGTATTCTAGAAGCGAGTGAATAAAACGAAATGTAATACACACGCAAAATGTTAACGGATTAACGGACTTTATTAACTTCCGTTAATTAAAGCTGAAAATAACGGATTAACGTTAACGGAGGTGTGAAGTTTGTTAACGGACTGGTGGTTAACGAAGCTAACGTTTTGCATTAACTTGCCCATCTATGGTTTTGTACGCTTCTGGCCTAAAGGCTACCAGCGTAGAAGCCTACGGAAAAGCCACCAAAAAAAAAAACTTTTATGTGCTTGATGTGATTTCTACGCAGGCATTATATATATATGTGATCTCTTTACATATTACATCTTCAAATTTTCCACCTTTAGATATATATAACGTCTTAACTGACTGCTTATGGCTGATGCTAATCTCTGTAAATACTTGCGTTAATTACATTATTCTGCCCTATAGATAGTACTTGCATTAGTTAGCTACTGATATTTTGTGTACTTCATTTAAATTTTTGGGTGGTTGTTAACTAGAGCTTATCTTAGGCACATATTTTTGAAGTATACAACTGGTGTGGCTTGTAATTTGGAAAATATGGTAGCACCAATATTCCTGTTTATTTTAAGCTATATATGAATGATAATTATGTAATTATCTCCAGACAAGCCTGAAGCGCTTAAGCTAATAAAATCAATCAAAAATGGAACACTGTTTTTTTTTTTTTGGAATACTAACCTTTATAAAAGTCCAATACAGTCACTTATTTTTAATATTTTAGTGTTAATTGTTGAAGTTTATATTGTTGTTTGTAAAAAGATATTAGTTACCAAAATATATTACCGTTATGACAAACAGCTCAATTGTGTTCAAATTCATAACAATTTCATACATACAACAGGATAAAATCCAAATTAACAATTTTATTTACTGAACTAGTAAGACAACTTAGGAAGAGAAAAGCACAATAGCTTACTTGGAAATGCTCTTGCAGATCTACAACAAAAGGATGCAAAGAAATAAGGATGGCTGTAGACAAAAACCTGAGATTTGTGGTTGGAATAATGCTGCTCTGTACTTCTAGGACTGCATTATCATAAGTTATTATTTATAGACCTACTGACCTATGATGTAAATTAGCAAGATGCTACAGTTTTTCCTGCAACAGAAACTTTATAAACAATATATCATGATAGGCCTATTGATATTACAAAACTTTTTAAGTTTTTTTTATTTCAGATTAGGCATCATTGGCAACCTATTTTTGTAAAAGAAATTGCCTACTGTAAAGGTGCATTTATATTAGATGTGAGGCAACATGAAGCAAAGGTAGCCAACCTTTGTGAGTAGTCGCTTATGCCCCTTGATCAAAATAGGCCAACCACTCAATAATCGCTTAGAAAGTTGGCAACCTTTCAAAAGTTCTTCATGATGTCAAACTTTGGTTGCTTTGCGTTGCTTCATGTCCAGTGTCCAAACACACCTTGGCCCAATCCTTAAAATAATCTCAACCTTAACAACTGATTATCACTGAAAAATGCCTTGTATGTGTCTAAGAACGTACACAAATAATATCCACTGCAATTATGAACCAATGCGATGTAATATACACATTTAGCCAAATAAAACACTTCTTTTTAGAAGTTTAAAAAGATTTGTTTTCAAACATTTAGAAAAAACTGAACAAAATTATTAAACTATGATGATCAATTGCTAAGAAGAGAAAAAGTAGAAAAAAGTTGGCGTAATAGGTAACAAACACTTCCACATGGAAAGAGAGTAGACCTATGTCATCATTTCTGTTGACATAAACAAAACATAAACAAAAACTCATGCAGTAACATAATTGAAAAAAAAAACACTTATGAGGGTGAAAAAAACAAAAAAACACTGGAATATAAATTATACTCCAATCAGGTTATGTTACTAGTAATACGCTAGACAATGAAGATAATAAAAGATAATAATTAATATACACTACAGTTCACAGTGGTTAGTCGCAGGTCAGTTTAAAACAAAAACACATTGAAGCCCAACATAACAGGTACAATGATTTCTACGCAGCTACCGATACTTTCCAAAACATAAAGAGGTAAACCATTCGAAACAATAAGTGAAGCATGGGAAAAATTTGATTCACATTTGTTGTAGGCTACTTCAAGTTCAATTGATAGATTTTTCCTACAAAATGCAAATCACAGTTACAAGGAAAACCATAAGTAGCAAGTGGTTTATGCTGGGCACTGTTGAAGGCAACTAAAACAACAATGCCTAACCAACTTAAAAATTAACAAAGCAATTTTAAAGTTAATATTATACATACGGTATATCAGATTTTATAGATAAAAAGAGCAGTTTCTTCAAAAAGCCACGGAGCAGAAATAAACATCATTAACAAAAGCATAAAACAATTACAATCTTACTTCCCTTAACAATACCTCTCTTCAGATCTTCAACCTTGAGTGGCAAAGGTGAGCTAAACATTCTTTGCCACTGCAATGCTGACTTATCAGTTATAAGAGATGATAATGCTATGATTAAGTTAAGCCTATGTATTCAATTACCCAATCTAGTAGCCTATCTATTACAGATTAAAGTCTTAAACACTAACTGCTGAAGATCATTAACTTATTAGCCTATAGCCTCAGAGGCTATTACGTTAAGTCTCCTAGCCAGTAACTGTCGTTAAACCTTGCCTTGAAGTGATCTAACTAAAGGACTACTAGCCAACCTGCCAAGTGCCTACTACAATATACCTAGTACTAACTCATTTTTATATCTACAGCTTTTTGCATTTTCTTATCTACAGCAGAAGTTGGCATGGCCTAGCCTCTACCGAACTTTTATTTAAGAAATTAGTCTATATCATGTATAGCTTAAAGGTTACAACTGCTACGCGAAACATCAATTTTGTTGAGCACCTTTGCGTACATTCCATCTACACAGTATATACAGGTGCTTTACAATTCTAATCCATAACATAGCACAGCCTATTTCTGTCCCAGCATTTTGGAATACACAGCTACAAGTCTGAAGTAGTTAGTACCACACAACATTTTCTACAGCTCATTTCCAACAATAGCTGATCACCCTGCTATGACACTGACTGCACAGTCCCTGTACCATAGTTTACCACTACAGTTTACTACATACAGCTATATGACTGTACAGGGCTGAGTGAGCCTATTCTGCATTAAAAGCCTACTGAAAACTGAATGGCAACACTTCAGTACCGGCATTTTCCAGTACCGTCATTTTCCAGTACTGGCATTTTCCAGTACCGGCATTTTCCAGTACCGTCATTTTCCAGTACCGTCATTTTCCAGTACCGTCATTTTCCAGTACCGGCATTTTCCAGTACTGACATTTTCCAGTACCGTCATTTTCCAGTACCGTCATTTTCCAGTACCGGCATTTTCCAGTACCGTCATTTTCCAGTACCAGCATTTTCCAGTGCCGACATTTTCCAGTACCAACATTTACAGTACCGTCATTTTACAGTACCGTCATTTTCCGGTACCGTCATTTTCCAGTACCGGCATTTTCCGGTACTGGCATTTTCCAGTACCGCCATTTTCCAGTACCGGCATTTTCCAGTACCGGCATTTTCCGGTACCGTCATTTTCCAGTACTGTCATTTTCCAGTACCGTCATTTTCCAGTACCGCCATTTTCCAGTACCGTCATTTTCCAGTACCGTCAATTTCCAGTACCGTCATTTTCCAGTACTGTCATTTTCCAGTACCGGCATTTTCCAGTACCGGCATTTTCCAGTACCGTCATTTTCCAGTACCGTCATTTTCCAGTACCGGCATTTTCCAGTACCGGCATTTGCAGTACCGGCATTTTCCAACGACCCTGACCCATCACTGAAGTAATGCAGAAATTATCAAAATATTTAATGCACCAATGCCATCCTCAATAAAATTCCTCTATTACTCAATCAAACTTTTAGCATTTTCAACATTTAACTACGCAAACAAACGAAACGATTCTTCACTTAGTAATTCCTACTAACGGAGCCACATTACTGAAATCAATTTTCAAAGATTCATAAACATGCTACTTTGCTAGTTTGCTTTAATTACAAATCATTGGAAACCTTCATAATATATTGTGACAAATTTTGAAACATATGCACATTTATTTTTCAGTTCCCTTCTTTAAAAGATAGGGCTAAGTAGCCTGTGCACTATAAGGTGGCTGCTGACTTGAAGACTTTAAGGTCCCTTCGCAGCCACCCTGTCACAGCAATTGCACACTGATTTTTCCCTCGATTTAATATCTTACGTTTATTATTATGATTGCGACAAATAAAATAACTTTAACTTTATTCTAAAAAAGATATTTTTGAATCAACAAACAAAGTTTTTATGCACAAAATTACAAATTTCACAAACACTGATTGTCTCTAATATCAGATGATAGAATTTGCCAAGTAGACTAAACAAAAAAGCAAACAAAACCCTTAAAAATTAAACGAAATTGCTTGGCAGTCAGGGATTTATGCCTAGCCTCCAGTTCAGGGCTTCATTAAGCCTTAGCCTCTAGCTCAGGCTTTATTGATCTTGATCACAATAAGTGATAGACTGATAGCACACCAGTAGCAATCTATCTTAATGCGTAGAGTACAAAACTAATTAAACTATAGTATACAATACAGGATACTGGTACCTGCATACCTATATCACAATTACCACAAATGTAAAAGTAAGGCCTAATTAATTGACCAATTTACCTAAATGACTACTGAAAGAAATAACATTTCACCTTGATACAATTACTTGCTTTGCATTCAAAAGATGCTAGACTGCTTGGTGTTAAGCTTCTGCAAAAATATCATGCACTCAAATCCAATCATATCAGGTATAATCATACAGTTCCGGTATCATTTATTGTACTACCGGTATAGGCTAGTTTGCACACAACTGATTGCTCTACAATATAATTGAACAGATAAAGTATTTCATTTGCTGCTTATAAAAATAATCTTGCCTTGTTTTGACTTTTGAGAAGCTTCATATTGGTGATTTTGGTTGCTTTGACCAAATTTCACTTCTGATTACCGGTAGGTTTATCTAATCTTGAGAATTTGACAGACAATCTAACAAGCTAGATAACTGAAAATAATAAAATACTAACGGCAATGCAATTATTTTTTTCCTATAAAATAACTTTTTGGCTAATCTAAATCATGCACTTTAAAAAACAGCCCTGGAAAGTTCAATTTGGTCCGAAGTAGGCCATAGGCCTACTTTTAAACTTTTGCCCCAAACGCCTCTTACAGTCATTGTTCCTTTGAATTTCTGGTTAAATATAGCCTGTCTGCTATTTCTTCAAAACATATTTTCAAGCGAGCATGTGAAACGCCCTAAAGGCTGAGAAAAGCCGATTTTTGAGGTTTTTCTCCATTTGAGCCAATTTTTCCAATGCAATGCATTTGAGCCAATGCAAATCAGATTTGGCTGAGTTTTCGCGCCAAAAATTTGCGTGTGACGTCACATGAAATCCTCCTATTTAGCGGAACTTAAACACGATTCTCGGCACGGGATGCTTCTGTCTTTCGATTTGCACCGTCGCTTGTATCCGTACTGTTTACCTGTTCGCTTTTTGACCAATTTCACGCCAGTGTGACGTCATTTACGAGAAGACATGACGTCATATTTTCACGAATAAGACAGTTTTAAAAGTTTTGGTAACTAAAAAATGATTTTGAAATGTACCTCCCGACGAATGTATTTAACAAAAAGATGACGTCACACTGATACAGCCAGCCTATTTCATTCCGTATTTAATTGCATGGTGTCTTCATTGCGTTTTAGTTCTTCAAAAATAACCAAATATTTTTAACACTTCGTAAGTACTGTTTTGTTTTATTAATTGCACGTTTTATTACTGTGGCAAAAGGTTAAACTAGAATATGGCTGAAAAGTTCGCCTAGCTCGTTCTTACGGGTGGTATTCGCATGTTTATAACACTGTGATTTCTCGGTTGTCGGGGTATTAACTTCATTTTGTTCTTGTTTGTTCATCTTTATATTGTTTTTCAATCAAATAAATTTTATTTACAAGCATGCACTGTATTGAAGCTCTTTATGACCTCATTAACGGAAAAACCGTAACAAAGAATTAACTCGACTCGTATGATGTTGAATACCACCGCGGTGTCCTCTACTGTAGAACTCGATGGACACAGTTTTGGGACAACCAAACGGTCGACCACTCACGAAAATCTGACAAAAGACGGGAAGCGCATCACCACGTTAAAGAAGTCTACGTCGCCTCACTGCTAGATCCAAAAATTTGACATCTTCAAATAAGTACAGTAGCAACACCAGCAGCGTTATCAAAGAATGAAGATGAGTTTTCGATATTATTTGTTAAAATGAACTAGCAGAGCTGTTGGTATTTTTCAGCGCTCAAAACTCTCAGTCACCCTCTTTCAAAATCGGGGGTAAAAACGCCCCTCTTGAGCCCGGCTGTCTGCATTTAGTGTAAAATCATAAAGATATCCAATGTTTATGCTGATTTCGGTACGCCCAGCTCATCAACATGAAACGTTACTAGAGTGGGGTTAGTTTAACAACAGCCTACACAGGGTGCGTTGGTAACTTATACGATTGCACGATACGTGGTTAGATGCGTGTTCCGTCATTTCGTTGTAGTTAATACCACTCACAACAGTAATTTTTAGAGATTCTGTCTTACTTAAATGGATATATTTAATTATCAATAATTTCTTAATATTAAATTATACTACATAGTCCATTGCTTAAGCTTTTTACCCTGCCTGTCTTCTCTTAGTAGCACATTCTCATCTAAAAGACTAAAATATATTGCAGAGAGAATTTCGAATTTACGACGGTTATAAAATAAAGCTGTGTCAGACTAATGTAAAACGGATATAAAAGTTTTGCCATTTTAACGTAGCGTTGTGGGAATAAAAAAATAATTAACATTTATAATCTAACTGCTACACACGCCAAGTGTCCACTTAGTCTGGTAAACAGTAAATTATGTAGCAGGCAGGGACGTAGCCAGGGGGAGCTTCTGCCCCTCCAAAATTTCACTTTGCCCTTCCCCAAATAATTTCAGTTAAACGTCATTTTTAACGAAATTTCATGCATTTTGTGCCTAAATGCGTTACTTTGCTCCCTCAAAAACATTTTTTGCCCCCCGCAAGTGATTTGGAAGAAAATGGGGTGAGTCAGCCAATTGCGAGTTGAAGCATGATTTCACTCCTCCAAAACAGCTGTACAGCTTTTTTTTTTTTGGTCTTCACCTAAATTTGGTGGCAAAAACAGCTCTCATTTATCCCTTACGAAATCACTTCGGAAGCCATTGTCCCCCCCAAAATTTTAGTTGCCCCCCGAAAAATTTCGTTCTGACTACGTGCCTGAAAGCAGGCACTTAATGCTTACATTAGAACTTCACCCTACTCATTACGTTTATCGCATTTTTAAAGTTTTCTTTACGACGAGTATGAGTACAGCATTTCAACTGCAATACCAAGGCGCGCCAAAAGGACTTTTTTTGGCCTGTTTCACGTTGGCGACAGCTGTCGTGCGTTTTCAAATTTTTTGCAGTCGTACGACCAAAAAGTGGCTGTTTCACACTGGCGACAAATTTCGTACGACTGCAGGTACTAATCATCACAATTAAATTATTAATTTTACAGACCAATGGTTCTCAACTTTTTATGGCTTGTGGTCCCCTTCTATAAACTCTCAACATCAGTGGCCCCCAGCTTGACGGTTCGGGTGGCTTTACGATAGGCGGTCACTACTATCTCGATTGGGGAGCGCTTTTATTCGTGATGTATACTATGGGGAAGAAAAACAAAGAAATTCAGTGCCCCTGGCTAAAGTGCCGTGGCCTCCGATTGAGAACTGGTAAATAAACTGTACCTTTAGTAAGCTACAAGAAACACAAAAGCAGAGTTGGAGTCCTCGACGACGTCCTTGGCCTCGAGGACGTCCCCAAGAACACATTTTCAAGTGCTTGGCCTTGGCTTCAAAGGTCAAGTCCTTGGCCTCGAAGCCTTAGGTCTTCGAAAATTGCCCTGTCCTCGGCTCGAGGACAGCACTATGTTTTTAGCTGTTGAAATTTTCAATTACAATTCAGTTAAAACACCAGAAACCTCGCGGAAAATTTGCGAACACCTTTTTTGTTTTTTCTCGGTTGGAGCATTGGCCTAGCCAGGGGGAAGCAGGGGGCCCAGGCCAGTGGCGGATCCAGAAAATTTTGGTGGGGGGGGATTTGAAGCACAAAACCTCAAAAATTTGGATGTCTTCACCAAAATTGAGAGTGATTTTTCGGCCGAAATCGGAAATTCAAACGTTTTTTTCGCCCAAATTCAGGTGGTCTCCAAAGAAAAAAAAAAGGTCTTCACCAAAATTGAGAGTGATTTTTCGGCCGAAATCGGAAATTCAAACGTTTTTTTCGCCCAAATTCAGGTGGTCTCCAAAAAAAAAAGAAACAAAAAAAAAAGAAGGTCTTCACCAAAATTGAGACTGATTTTTCGCCGAATTAGTTACGTTTAGGTCGGTGGGGGGGGATGCATCCCGAAATGGAGCCGAATTATTCGAAACAGAGGCTGATTTTTCGGCCAAAATCGTTACTTTTAGGCTGGTGGGGGGGGATGCATCCCCCCCCTAAATCCGCCACTGGCCCGGGCCCCTCCCCAATCGAAATTTCGCCAATGACAAAAATGTGACAAAAAAGCCTGTTGTTTCTTCAATTTCAGTTTCTTTTTAGCATTTTTCGCTTACAACAGTAACTAACAACAATATTGAAGACCAGGGGCCCCGGGCCCTCCTCAATTCAATTTTTGCCAGCCAATTTAAATGTATAACCCATGTAATATTAAGGTTTTTTCTCTTAAAAGTTGGTACCTAGGTCCTCATGTAACCTTTTTATGAACGTAAATGCAATAACCAGGGCCGGATTTATTCTATGGCGCAGTGCCAGGGCCCCGCGCTCAGATGGTGAGACTTTTTTTGATCTTCATTTATATTTGGCAGGAAGATCTTGCGAAAATCCCCAAAGCGCCAGGGGCCCAGTGCGATGTAAATCCGGCCCGGCAATAACATGGTTAGTAGGCGTAACGTTCTATTGTACCATTTTTAAATTACAAATTAGTAATTCACCTCCACCTCGCCAGTTTTTACGCACGAAATACTTTTAAAAAATTAGCCATGAAAAATGCTGATTAAGCAAACCATTGAACTTCAATTGAGGGGGCCTGGGCCCCCTGGCCGAACATATACTCCTATAACTGGTTATTTTCACGACAAAACAAAAATCTCCAAGGAAAATCTTTGAGTGGATTATTATTTACTGCTAAAATGTAGCAAGAAACAACGCATCTTACTTCTCCCTACCTGGACCAAATCACTTACAATTAAAATTTAACACAAAAATGACTTACAATTAAAATTTAACACAAAAATGCAAGATGTTTAATGTATTTTGGACTTAAATTGCAAGTAAAAGGAGAATCAAACAATTTTATCTTTTCAATTGGCTTTTAAATTTCAAAAATTTAGTGCTTTCAAATGGCTCTGAACACGTGCGAAATGTGATTCAATGGCATTAAAATAGCTGTTTTTTCCAAAAAAATTACAAAAAATCGCCCAACGGCTGGGGGCTTCGCTCCCAGACCCCCAAAGCCTCCAGCGGCTGTGATACGTTTGAGTTGCACTAGCTTTCTCAACACGTCTCCAAAGTTAGATATTTGCACTTTTCAACAATTACGTTAAGCCCTCTCCCTTTGCAAAATCCTGGTTAAGTGCCAACAGGCAACGATTTCGGTTTTTCCATCCTAAAATATCTTTGCCCCACAAAAAGTTCCTATTTCGAAAAAGTTTGATGACGTCATTGCATGTGATTTGTGGTTTGGGCCCCCCTTCCCAATCAAAAATTCTGGCCACGCCTATAAACTGGAGATTGCCTGAAAAACTTTTTTGAAGACTTTTTTTTTGGAGAACACTTGCGGCTGTGTCCTAGGTTCTTGGCCTCGAGCATTCCTGTCCTTGGCCTTGGCCTCGGATTTTTTTTTGTGTCCTTGGCCTTGGCCTCGAGCCTAGTGTCGTCGACTCCACTTCTGCACAAAACTTCTGCAGTCTGCACTGCTTGCAGTGGCATAAAATTTGTCGTGTAGTGAGAAAAGGGCCATTGTTTTGCGTTCAATCAAGTGGTCGTACAACCAAATTGGTCGTACAACCAGACGCAGGGTGATGCGACCAAAATTTGGGTCGTTCGACCAAACGTCCGACCACGACCAAGCGTAAAAGGCGCCATTCAAATCAATGCAATCATCTGGTCTGACTTCGTTTGTCGTACTAAATTGGTTGCCAGTGTGATACTGGCCTTAGAATAACAGGAAAAATTATAAGTGTCTTAAGGTAAACGATACCGTCGAGAGACCCTGTCTGATCTATAAAGATAAAATTTCAGAGTATTGTTGAAAACGGTATTCAGGACGTTTTTATTTCAAAAACTTTACAGTGAAACCATTGTGAAACAACTTTGGTAACTTTTTTGAATTATTTTCGCCCCAATTTTGATTCGCTTTGGCCGAGAAATCACTAGCTAATCACCATTCTTTTTCCCCTTAGACGAGGGAGAAACGCTTTCCGAACATTACCAAACCGAACATAAGCGCGTCAAAATCGTTTCGAATGACTGACTACAGCTGCAGCTGTCGAAGCAGTGACTTTGTAGGTACCTGCTGACAACTGTAGCAAACCTGTACGAAAAATGCAACCTGAAATGCTTTGCATTGAAGTTGGCAAGTGCATAATTACGAGAAAAACTAACTGGTCTTCTGACCTTTAGGCCTTGATTAATTGTGCAATAATTGCTTAATACTTACAGGCTTACTAAAAACTGGAATCTAAGTCTAAGATCTAGTCAGCTACGATGCTTTAGCCTTCATCATGCAATCATTCCTTCGGATAGGTTATCTATAGTAAGCCAATAGCCACGAGAAGTTATATTCTACTTCGCCAAACAAAGTACTAAACCCTTACTTGATTCTGAATACTTTGCGAGCTCTCGGCGGCCAAAATGCTCTAGAAAAACATCTAACCTCGCTGAATTCAAATAGCAGCTGCTCCACAAATTGATTTACCTGTACATTCAGCACTCACCTCGCTTTAAGAAGTCCTGTACTTAGCAAGACTCGAAATAAGAGAAATTTACTAAACTGATTTATTGCGCAATCTATTTGAAACAAATTGGCGGAAATTTAGTTTCTACGAGGAAAACATGAATTTTTTTCCCTTAGACTTTCTTAAACTGATTAGTCGCAAAAATTGCAGTGGGATCATGTTGGTAAATTCATTTTTTAAGATTTTTTCTCCGTTTTTCAAACACCGGGTTAAGTGCTCTTTTAAAGTCCATGATGTTTAGACTTTATGCCTTTTAGCCTAAACGTTGCAATTACCAAATTATAGTCAATTATTGTCAAAAGTTACAAGGAAAATAACTCTCTCATATATGGGAGGAACCGCGATGATTTTAACTTGCACTTTTGTTTTTAATAGACAGCCTTATTTTCTAATCGATTATATAGAAATGAAAATGGAAACCCTGAGAAGCTTACGTCATATTACAGCGATGACGACACTTTGCGTAACCTCCATTCTAATCAGATGGTGAAACGGAAACACCACCCAGAAAACATATCTCTAGTGAACTTTCCCATCACCCCAATAATTGATGAGCAATATGACAATGTAAACTTTGATGAAGATGACACCAAAAAAGAACTTGACGTCTTTTCTCGTGATGTAACAATTGCTTTAAATGACCTCACAAAGGAATGGTCATCCGATTTGGACTTAACCACCGACTATAAGTCACATAATCAAACAGACGATAACTCCACTATCTTTCCATTTTCGCAATATGGATCACTCCCAGACCATTACAACAGAACAAAACCTTCAACTGGTTCAAAGAAAAAAACAAAACTGCAATTTTTTCAGCTTGGACACAAAAACGAAATCAACTCAGGTAGAATTAACAATTGACTGTGCTGGCTCATAACTTGTTTTTTCTGCTTTCTTGTTGATCTTTTGTTCCTTCACTGCAGATTTTATAATCACTATTTAATATAAAATTCACAAAGATGTAGCATTTTGTTATTCACCATTATTTACTATAAGATGTACGTAGCATTATTTACTACCAGTGGTGGGCAAGTTGCTTTGTAAAAGTAACTGAGTTACAGTTACTTGGCAAAAAAGTAGCTAAGTTACAGTTACAGGTGTTACTATTTTGAAAAAGTAACTAGTTACAGTTACAATTACAGTTACTTTTAATAAACCTAATTACCAGTATGAATTAAGTATCGAAAATGTTGATTTTGTACTTTGGCACAAGGTATTAACAGATTTTTTTCTCTTCTCATTTTCTAATTTTCATGTGGTGACTCTGCACAAGCTGCTTATGGCTATTGTTGCTGTTGTTATGTTATAACAAAAATACACAACCTAACACACTGATGCACTTTATTTTATTGCCTTTCAAGAAAGCAAGCTCCTCAAAATGTTCATCGCTGAGACCAGAACGTTTGGGTTTCAAAATGTCTTTCCCCATGCTGTCTTTGTGTTTCAAAATGTCTTTTCAAAACGAAAAGCAACAAAAGGGGTAAAGCGGCTATAGTAACAACCACGGTATTTGTTGAACGAACACTACACGCTATTGGTAAAAATTTCTCAATCAAAACATTTCCTGCAGGGAAGAAATTACAACGTAACTTATTAGATCGCTAAAAGGAGGTCTTTAATTTAAAAACGTTCTAATATCTTCTCACAGCATGGTTAGGGTTGCACGTTAGTGCACAATAAAAAAAAACATGACCAAAACTAAAAGTAACTGTAACTAGTAACTTTTTAATGTCTCCATTTTAATGTCTACAGTTACTAAAAAAGTAACTAGTTACAGTTACTGAAAAGTAACTAGTTACTACTGTAACTAGTTACCAGAGGTGGAGTCCTCGAGGACGTCCTTGGCCTCGAGGACGTCCTCGAGGACAGATTTTGAAGTCCTTGGCCTTGGCCTCGAAGGTCAAGTCCTTGGCCTTGGCCTTGGCCTCGAGGCCTCAAGTCCTCGAAAATTGGCCTGTCCTCGGCTCGAGGACAGCACTATTTTTTGGAAAGTTAAAATTTTGTGGAGCGGTTGAAAAATTTTTTGGAAAGCGTTTTTTCGTGGAGATCGCTTGAAAAATTTTTGTGAAGACCTTTTTTTTTTTTTTTTTTTTGGAGATCGCCTGAAAAAGTTTTGTGAAGACCTTTTTTTTTTTTTTTTTTTTTGGAGATCGCCTGAAAAAGTTTTGTGAAGACCTTTTTTTTTTTTTTTTTGGAGAGCACTTGCGCTTTGTGTCCTTGGTCCTTGGCCTTGGCCTCGAGCATTCCTGTCCTTGGCCTCGAGAGTGTCTGTCCTCGGAAAGGCTGTCCTTGGCCTTGGCCTTGGCCTCGGATTTTTTTTGTGTCCTTGGCCTTGGCCTTGGCCTCGAGCCTTGTGTCCTCGACTCCACCTCTGCTAGTTACTACCCACCTTTGTGTACTACAAAATGTTTTCAAAGATGTAGCATTTTGTTATTTGTTGATGTTGAGGTTTTTGTTTTTGCTGAATCTTTTTTCACCCTAGATTTTGAAATGTTGGTGACGTTAATCGTTTTAATCATTAAAGTTTTTATTCAATGACTGTCAACCTAAAACTATAGGTCTTCATGTTTCGACCAGTAACTTAGGCCATCTTCACAGCTAGCATTTAGAAGCATAAGTTATTCATCTATACAATTTATTATTGCAATATACAGTGCGAATGAGCTATCGCGACGCGTTTCGACCTTGCTCAAGGGTCTCATCAGGCGAAAAGAATAACACATTTAAACATGCAATTATATAGAACTGCAACTAAAAATAAGCAATGTGTCGCATATGCATTTAGCTCGTGCTCTCCCTGTAATTTTTATATGAAAATGTTATAAGCTGTTTGACGTTATTATAAAATTTGCATAGATAAAGCAGATGTGTTTATCGATGCGATTTTTTTTCCAAATTTGGTAATTGCAGTTTTGTATCATTGCATGTTTGAAAGTTTAATGATTCTAAATTGCTGCTAATGTTTTCTTCCAAATTTTTAGTTGCAGTTTTATATCATTGCATGTTTAAGTATATTATTCTTTTCGCCTGATGAGACCCTTGAGCAAGGTCGAAACGCGTCGCGATAGCTCATTCGCACTGTATATTGCAATAATGAATTATACAGATGAATAACATGCTTCTAAATGCTAGCCGTGAAGATGGCCTAAGTTACTGGTCGAAACACGAAAACCTATAGTTTTAGGTTGACAGTCATTGAATAAAAACTTTAATGATTCTAAATTGCTGCTAATTTTTAGTTAATCGTTTGTTTTTTGATTTTAGTTAGTTTAAGTCATCCGTCAAAAAAACTGTGAAAGTTAAAAACTACTTGTTAAAAATAATCTGCAAAGGGTTACTACGTTTTTATCATAAAAATAATTAAAGACGTACATCTTTCAGAAAAAAATCGTAGTTTGAAAAACAGGCAAAAAATCTCGCAGTATCTTCAAAAGTTTTACTGTAGAATTCCCGGTAACAGTATTTTTATAACTTTCTAACATAATGTTAATCACTAATTATTATAATTCCAAGTTAGATACCAGGATATAAAATTTCAGAGCAAAAATTACGCAGTTTTTAAAATTTCAATATTCTGTTCAATTCGAAAAACAACACTATGAACATAGGCGTAGCCGGGGGGGGGAAGGGCAGGGTTCTGCCCCCTTTCCGACTGAAATATCACCAATGATAAAAATGTGACAAAAACGCCTATTGTTCCTTTGGTTTCAGTATCTTTTAGCATTTTTTGCTTACAGCAGTAATTAACAATAATATTGACAACCCAGGGGCCCTACGCCCCTTCATTTTAATTTTTGCCAACCATTTTATGAGCGTATTGCTATAACCAGGGCCGGATTTACCTTTGGTTAACGGATTTAATATGGCAGAATACCAGCTAGAGGCCCGCGTTCAGATGATGAGACTTTTTTTGGTCTTCACCTATATTTGGCAGAAAGATGTTGCGAAAATTTCCGAAGTGCCAAAGGCCCCGCGCAATGTAAATCCGTCCCGGGCAATAACATGGTAAGTTGGCGTAACCAGCTATTGTATCATTTTTAAATAACAATCCACCTCCACCTTGCCAGTTTTTACGCGACGAAATACTTCCACAAAAAAAATTAGCTAGGGCAAATGCTCATTGATGAAATCATTGAATTTGGATTTAGGGAGCATGTCTCCCCTGGTTGTAAATGTACTCTTACAACTGGTTATTTTTATGAAAAAAAATAAAAATTTCTAAGGAAAATCTTCAAGTGGATTCGTATTTACTGTTAAGATATTGTACGAGGCAATGTACCTTGCTTTCCCCTACCTGAGCCAAATCACTGACAAAATTTAACCTCAAAATGCAAGATTTTAAACGTGTTTTGAACTTAAATTGTAAGTAAAAGAAGGATTGAACAATTTAATTTTTTCAATTGGCTTTAAAATTTAAAAAATCTTGTTCTTGCAAATGGCTTTAAACACGAGCGAATTGCGATCCATCAATTGCATTAAAATAGCTAGTTTTTCTAAAAATTACAAAAAAATTGCCCATCTGCTGGGAGCTTCGCCCCAAGACACCCGTTTGTGATACGTTTGAGTTACACTAGTTTGGTCAATACGTCTCCCAAATTATACTTTGGGGGAGGTTTAAGCCTTCTCCCTATAACAAAATCCTGCTTAAGTGACAAACACAGGCCACGGCTTCTGTTCTTCCAAACTACAATTTTTCCCACAAAAAGTCCCTGTTTCGAAACTTTCTGATAATGTCATTGCATGTGATTAGTGGCTTGCCCCCCCAATCAAAAATTCTGGCTAAACCTATTACTATGAGTAAAGAAAACTCTCAAGGAGATACATTATAACTTTGTATTGATGTGTCTCCTTGAGAGTTTTCTTTACTCATAGTTATAGGTGTAGCCAGAATTAGCGAAAAAGCCTTTGCGAAAGACTTCACGGTCAACAATCGGTGGTCGAGGAGATAGACTCTATCTGATAGAGCGTATGCTACTGAAACGGTAGACTCAGGTTTGGTTCCCGGTCGAGTCAAACCACAGATTATAAAAATTGGTGTTCACAGCTTTGCGCTTGACGTTCAGCGATAAACAGGAACAATGTAAAGACTCCACCGTGTGTGATAGACAGGTAAACAGGCGGCAGCTTGACTCAAAGGTCAAAAGGTCTCATCGCTGCCTGCTGGCTAAGACAACTTGGTGAATAGAATGTAACTACGAATACAAAGAGTTTAATAGCCACCCCGCAAATTATAATACAATAACGACTTAAATAGAATAATGATACCAATTTTTTTGTCTAACAATTAGACATGAAAATTCAACAGTTACAAAGAAGATTTTCAACATAAATTATTTTTACATGTGTGAGATAGCACTTCACTCACGTATCTGCTTTCCCATTAGGCCAGTGTTTTATCAGCATCTGAATTCAGATAGTGTAAATTCAGATGCTGATGAAACAATAGTTTAATGGAAAAGCAGATATGTGAGTGAAGTGCTACCTCACGGTTAATTGTGAAAAATTAGACATGAATTAATTAAGTATATTTCTGTTCAAAAGGTGGTTTTAATGGATTACTGCATTTTTTAGTGCATGTGCTGTAAGCTAATTAATATTTGTGTGATAAGTAATTACTAAAAAATTTTTTTTACTTATTGTTTATAAGTCGATTCAATTTGTTTATTTTAGCTATGCGGTCAGTGACGACGTTACACATGGAGCGGTTTTAGTTTAAGTTTATAAAGCGGTTATTTAGTGGATGAAGTGGAAGCTAATGAAGCAATAAACTTGAGTTCGATTCCCGGTGGGGGCAAACTAAAAACTATAAAATTTGCTATAAGTATACGACTTTCCTGCTTGACATTCAGTATTGAAAGGGACAGTGTTACTGTTAAGCATCCTCTGTGTGCCGTATAGCAGGTGGTCAGGTTTCAGCATGACTCTAAGACCGAAAGATTTCTGCGCGCTCTCCTGGTCAAGGCAACTTGGCCAGCACAGAACAAAAGTTGAATCTCTCAAACGTATTTACATTGTCGGCACCTTTTTTGTCTTTTTTGACATTTTTTGATCGTTGAGAGGTCCCTAATGGAGAAATGTATCTCGACATGTTTAACTTTTTTTTAAATGCCAAAAAGTATAAATGCTCTTTTTGAATTACACCTATTAGAAAAGGGTTGACTATGGGCGTGAGTTCATTGTACAAATCATAGCAAACTGTACATTACACATTCTTTTTAATCGTAGTATATCAATTTTTATCGATCAAAATTAAATACGAATTAAAACAGTTTTAGAATTAAAAAGCAGCAAAACGTTGTACGGTAAAGACACACCTTAACAAAAGATCACTTTCAAATAAGTTATAGAACCGAAATTTTAAAATACTGCATAGTGCAGGGGTCGGCAACCTTTTGAACTAGTGTGCAACATTCAGTCCTAACAATGTTCCAGCGGGCCGCCACCATTCCAGCGGACCAAAAGAGAAAGGGCTTCGCCAGAAATTCAGGCCTTTTTTCGAACGAATAGATGGCGAAGACCAAAAAAAAAAAGACCTTCGTCAGATATTCAGGCCTTTCTTCGGCCGAATTGATGGTGATGACCAAACAAACAAATAAATAAAGGTCTTCGCCAGAAATTCAGGCCTTTTTTCGGCCGATTTGATGGCGATGACCAAAAAATAAGGTGAGAATCATTTCGGCGGTTTATTGCTGCATATCTCTCATTGAAAAAAAAAAAGGTGGCGGGCCGGATGACAATAAAAGGTCGCGTGCCGGGTAAAATGCCTTGGCCGGCCGCATCCGGCCCGCGGGCCGTAGGTTGCCGACCTCTGGCATAGTGCTTTACTTTGTTCAGACACAAATACTTACAGTAACATAATGTTTTTAATGTGTACCCCACGATACAAATGTTGAATTCAACCATTGAAACTGAATTATTTAATCACTGATTGTAAACTCATTACAAACAGAAACAGATATTTTTAAAATATTCAGAATGACTTAGAAGGGAATTTAACCCAGTTTTTTCAGTTTTCAAAGTCACATCAAACGCTCCGCAGAGACTTGAAAACTGACAAAACTTTTTAATCATAGCGCGAGCAACTAGTTTCAAAAACAAAAATACTACCAGTATGTTGAGCTGCTGTCCTCCGAGCCAAACATTTTCAAGGTAGTTTCTACTCAGATTAAGAGGGATTAAAATGATCTTACCAAATCAATGTTGGTTAAAAAATTGTAATTTTATATCAAGTGGAAAAGCGGTCGGTATGCATAAGGGTTTTCCAAAGCAGAAACGTCGTTTAAGTTTGAGTTACATTTTAGAAAAAAATTTTGAGACGTTATTTGGGGAAAATAATTCTTGACAGGGTTCAAGACTTTAGGCTGTTGGATTCTATGAGACTATAGAGCTGTTTATTACTTACCGGTTTTATATTGAAAAAGGGTACTACACCAAAAATTAAAAAAAATCTTTGGGGGAAGTAGGTTGTAAGAGAGCTGTGATTAGACAATAGATGTACTCAACGAACTGCTGCTAATGCTGTTATAACTGTTGGAAATTAGCAGAAGAGCTGGAAAAAATGTCACTTGCTTAGAATGACGTGTTGTTCAATAAAAAATTATTCAAACATCAACATTTATTACTGCAGAAAAATGGTTAAAGCTGTCCAGTTGGTGAAGCAGCTGTAACGCGTTCATCTCTGATTCGGAATATTTGAGGTTCAAATCTCGGGCTATTCAAGTCGGACACAGCTTTGCCAACTGCTCACCACAGCGGCAAAACTTTTTCGAAAAGATCTGTGATGCCCACAAGCACAGGTATGTGGAAATGGGCCCCACAAACTCATTACACGCTTCGACACAATATAGCACGTCATATAAGGATTTGATTTTTTTGAAGTTAACCTTCTTAACTGTATGCGTAAAGAGATTAAACATACAAGATTAAAAGAAGTCAAACGAGGAGAGTTTTGCTCTGGCAGAGGCTGAAGATGGGCTGCCCAGGAGCTTGTGCAATTTATAGCGTTGAATGAGATTTTTTGTGCCTGTGTGCTGAGAAGAAGAGACACTTGATGAAGCCAACTTAGGGTGTCCGTTTGTTGATTTGTTTCTGCAATTTTTATTTATTGGTGGATCTATAACTGTTGTACCAGAGTATACCGTTGAGAATTGTAGCGGAGCGTTATTTTGCATCGCATTTTCTCCATCAATTTCCATTTTATGAAGCTTTGTTTCATGTTTTCTGTTACATAACTGTCTAATTCGTTTGTGAAAATAGTGAAAATTTGGAATAAGATTCATTGGTGGTGGGCTTGTAAAGTCGCCACGAATATAGCGCACCCAAATGACTGCTCTGTAGAACCGCCATTCTTCTTCTTCATTTGCGCTTGTCACTTCGTATGATTTTGCCATCATTGCAATCAGCATGTTGATTAGAATTAATATGACAGCTATGTAATAGGCTGCTAACAAAATTAGCCCAAAGATTTCAATGTTGCTGTGCTGACCCGCTATTTGTTGAAATTCATTGGGATCCAAATATCCGAAAATGCCCCAAAACAAATTAATAAGAGAGCTCCATAGATTGGAAAACGGAGTGGTTTGGCAATCCTCATCAGTAGGTTTAGTTGGTTGGGGTGAGGCCGAGGCATTCTTCGCGTTGCCACACAGTTTACTTCTTTTTTGTACAGAGCCATAATACCAAAAAAGTTCACTTAAACCAATCCCAAACGCAAAAAGTATGAGGCTAAAGAATGCGAAGAACTGAATTGCATCTCTTAACATTTTGGCTAGAGTTATTCGTAAAGGTCCCAAAATGCGATTTGTTCTCGTAAATCCGAGCACACGCAGAAACACGAAAACGTAAAAGTAAGCTAAGAAGACAACAGACCACAGCCGTGGTTCACCAGCTGACCAATCCAATCTGAAAACTTGAATCGAGTCCTGGTTATGCACCGCGTAGTCGACAGCTCTAAAAACAAGCAGTAAGCGAATTAATTGATGGAAGAGCTACCAATCACCTACGAGAAAATTAATCGAACATGGGATCAGGCGCGCAAGCAGGATTTTGCTGAGGAGGAAGAGGGGACTTGCCCTCAAACGTAAAATTATCTGTACGGTATAGACAAAGGTATGGAAGCAAAGCCCACGCCTCACATCCAGTAGGCGATTTTTTTGTGATTTTTCGGACAAAAAATAGCAAGTTTAACGCAATTCGGATGACATTGCCGAGTCATGTCAAAGAACTAAATGCTAATAAAAATGTGGAAGCTTTTTAACAGAACTAAATTACTCACCTTCTTTAGCCTTTATTTTAGCCTCCCTCCCCTTCACATAGTGGTCAAGTCCAAAACACGTATTAAATTGCGCAATAGAATTAAATTTTCTCAATTACTCGGCTACAAACAAGCTAAAGCTCTTCTGTTAGCCTTTTTCATCGGTTGCACCAACGCATGGAATAACCCACGGTTGGCTAAATACTAATCAAAATCATTTAGCAAAATGCGTCAAAACCATCAAGACTTTGTTTTAGAGCAGTGTCTGCTGCACCGGCCCGGTTTCCAACATCTAATCACTGCTGCACCGGCGGCGCCAGTCGTTTCATTTTGCTGGTCAACTTACTATCTCTCAAGCTGGCATCACTGCCCGAACCCTAACTCTAATCGTAAGGTTTTAGAGAAAAAAAAGAATGATGTAGCGAATTAGCTCTCTAGCGCTATTTCCGCCAAGTGTGTCCGGCGCGAATTGACACCCTAAACCTAGATTCGTCAGACATGCGCGCTTGCCACTACGCTGTCTGTGCTTCGCATTTCATGTGTCAAAGTGCCGTATTTAAATCGAAGCAATGAGAAAAAAGCAATACAACTGGCTGCCGGCGCAGCAGCGATTTGGTGTCCGAAACCGGACTGGTGATCTAGACACTTCCTTGTATAGCAGTTACTGTAACCATTAAGAAAAGAACAAAAGAACTAGAATCATGCACCATGCCCAATAAATGGAAATGTAAAACTTCGACCGTGATGCGTGTTGGTAGACAAGCGGGCAGGTGGCAGCTTGTCTCAAAGACCGAAAAATTCCTTAGCTGTCTCCTGGCCAAGCCAAGTTGATAAATGAAAATGCAATTACATTTGGCCTCAAAATAATTAATTATTTATTCACCTGGTAGGACCATATATAAAGAGCCTATGGTCGACTAACAAAATCAAACCTACCGTAAAACAAACCAAACAGAAAAGAAAAGAAGTTGTAGCAGATCGTTCCAGTTCCACAAGTCGCGGATATAACTGCTCCATCCTCGTCTATGAGCTTCGATTACTTCCTGTACCCATAAACTGAGGACCCAAACTGACATGATGATTTCGTACACAGTAGGAGGCGAACCTGCAAATAATGGGTCAAAATGGGTCTCAATTGGGTGCAAATCAAATTGTTCCTTTATTAAGCATTTACCCGAGAAATACAGTCGAATGGGTAGAGCGTCTGCTACTGAAATGGTCGACACGAACTCGATTCCAGGGGGTTATTCCATGCTCTTCTTGCGAAGCCCGAAGATCCTTGTTCGGGAGCGTTCGCACGAACGGTGCTACGAACGCTCCCGAACAAGAATAAGAAAATTCGTAGGTGCTATTCTGTGCGGCGTTCGTGGTCGTTCGTGGTGTTCAAGTAGCGTAGTTATAAGGGAAAGCTTTGTGACGTAATAATCGAAAAAGGTCAAAACATAAGGTGTTGCAAAGGCAATACACAGCATTGCTTTTACTTACCTTGCAATGTTAAAAACCGGTCATTGCATAGTGCACAACTAGCAGCCCAATAAAAATGGCTTCATGAAGACAATGGGCAGAGGAAGAAAATTCTAAGCTGATCGATTTCATAGAATTAAATTATAAGTACCTTTTTGATGGCCTAACTCCGATCAAAAGCAAGCGAATGGTGGAAAAAAGATGGAGTGAAATAGTTTTGCTAATAAATGCTCTTATTTGCAAATAAATGCTCTTATTGCTTCATAATTTTTGTATTCTCTTTCGGTCTTTGGCATTTGGCATTTATTTGGCTACAACATCCGTAAAAATTATGTGGTAATTTCACACTGCTTGAACATTATTAGAATGGAAATTTTTGCGGTTAACGTAAGCTTATTCATCTACAGATGGTGCGATAATAGGAATATGGGTTCTATCTACGCAGCCCAACACTCCCAGAAAGCCCGCTACTGAAAAAAAAAACTTTGCTTCGTAATTTGGCATTCTCTTGCGGTCTTCGGCATATAGATAAAATTGGGTGCTCTAGAGCACAAAGCCTACGTGAATTCAGTCAAGCATTTGCTGAAGGTAGATTGCGAAGCATTTAGCTTATCTTTAATGCTGTTTTGAAAACTTCCGGAGCCTAAAGTGTTCAACGACAACAAAACCCTATCTTCCAATGAAATGTTGCGTTTACGACTGGCTTTGCATTGTAATTCACTCCGTAACAAATCACACAGGAAATGAACATCAATCTTTTTCATACGAAACTCTCCTATAAAACCCTGTTTTAAGAGCTCTTCTGGCGGATTACTTTGCAAAGCGTCTTCATAAGGCGAAGCGAATCCATAATTAAGCAAATAATAACGCGCAGCCATCATTTAACTGTAGTTTTCCAAATGCCGAACAATTGTCCCGATAGAGTCTGACCTATCGGGATATTTTTGCGTGGTTCGTGAACATTCGGCTCATTTTTTTCTTGAGAATGTAGCATGGAATGCCGAAGTGCGAAATTTTCTTGTGACTCACCGAAAGACGAAAATTCGTGATCGTACGAAGAGCATAGAATAACCCCCCAGGTCGGGGCAAACTAAAGACTAAAAATTCCCGGCCAAGTCAAACCAAAGAAAAAGTCGATTCCCGGTCGGGTCAAATTAAAGACTATAAAAAATTGGTAATCACAACTTCGCTACTTGATCTTTAGCAACAAAAAGGAGAGTGTGAAGTCTTCACAGCGCGTGGTCGACAGATGGGCAGGTGATAGCTTGACTCAAAGGCCGAAAAGATCTCTTTGCTGTCTCCTGGCTTAGGCAACTTGGTGAATAAACATGTAATTACAATTGGTAGATCAATTAAACATGGGGAGGAATTCTATGCAAGACTGCTTCGAATTTTGAACAACTCATACAAATAGAAAAAAATGCTGTTAAGTTAATTAAAGTTGGGCAGCAGTTTAAAAGCTCCACTTATATGCAATTCCTTTTTTTTCAGGCATTTAAGAAGTTACTATAAAGATGCACGACTTATACGATGTATGTTTAATAGGAGAAATTGTCACGTACTAGCAAAGGATAACATAGTAGTGCAACTGAAATAACATAATCAAATCTTACCCAAATATTCGCTATCTACTGATTTCGTCACAATATTGATAATGAGAAGAGCCAAAAAGCAAAAACTTGACATTGTATAGCACTCGAAAAATATGCTCGGAGTTTTCATAATTCCTAAATTATAAATTATGCATCAGTAATTGCTTAAACAAATTGGCACACTTTTGTAAATAGTACCTTATTACCTAGAAGTATATTTACAAGCTTCGTTCATAATTAATACAGTAATTATGGGTGAATGCTACGGCAAATGGCCCATTTAAGAGAGCGACTATTAATCAAAGAATCGTTAATTTCCGATTCAGTTTCCCGAGCTTATATTGCATTGCTTCGATTTCCTCGAATGAAGCACTTTAGCTATTGGGTTCAACAATCAATCAGTTCCGTCAACCCAAAACTTTAAAAATTGGTGGTGAAAGCTTCCTGCATGACGTTCAGAGATAAAAGGAAGAGCGTGAAGTCTCTACGGCGTATGACAAGCAGTTTGACTCAAAAACCGAAAGATCCTTTTGCTATCTCTTGGCCAAGGCAGGTTTTCTTTGTAAAAATGTAATAGTAATTATTCTAAATTCCTTACTTACTTCCAGCTTTTGTGTGAGGTGCAAACAAATAAAACAACGACCAAAGTGGGAAGAGCAATCCAATAAATGTGCGCTTCAGAAACCTTCTCAAGAAAAATCCATCTCTTAAATAAGGTGTGTGACGGTATAGAAGATAAGAAAGGATCAACTGTAAGCAAATTTAACAATAGCTGAAAAGTTATAAAGAATTTTATTGTAACTGAAAATTTGGATCCAGATCATGTAGATTAAAGACTAACCCCAAACCTACCTAATCTTTGCTATGCTTTTTGTCTTTCTAATGTAACTTTTTTATGTGTATCTTGTGACAATAAACAACTACTACTATTAAAACCGGTCCCATCTAAGTGCTTTGCATCAGTTTGACTGCGTCAAAAAGTAGCAAAGATCCCTTTATAGATTTAAGCATGCAATGAAAAAATAGGGTTATAATTACATTTTTATTCACCAAATTGTTTTTGCCTGGAGACAACAAAGAGACCTTTCGGTCTTCGAGTCAAGCTACCACCAGCCCAACTGTGTACCACGCACGGTGAAAACTTCACACTATCCCTTTCAATGCTAACTTCAAGCAAGGAAGCTGTGAATAGCAATTTTTATAGTGTTTGGCTTGACCTGAAATGAAATCGAACTCAGTCTACCGTTTAAGCAGCAAACGCTCTATTCACTCAACCTCTGTTTTTGTTGCTTTTTTTTACCATCTAGTATCGTTCTTTGACTTTTTTTTCTCAAGAAAAAAGTAATCGAAAGCAAAAAAAAACTGCCAGAAAAATAAATATGGCTGGGGTGAATATTATTTACCTGAGAATTGTCATGGTTGACAAATTTGAACAATTTTAAATTGCACGCTCGCTCCAAAATATCCATGTTTATTTTCTCCTCGTCCTTTATAGAGGAATATCGGTGCCTAGAGGCTCGCAAATATTCGTATCCAACAAACAGACTGGATAGCTCTTTGGATGAATAAATCTGTAACGTGATTTTTTTTTATTTCACATGCATAGCACAAACTTTTTTCTCGAAGCTGAGATGCTGATTTGTTATTTTACATTTTATATAGATTTAATTGACATACAAAAAAAAACATCAACAAAAACATGCATTTATATAGCTGTCACGGTACACGTATCAAATTGAGTAAGTACGAATAAAAATCAACCTATCAAAAAAATTCTTTATACACCGTTTGTTTCATCTGAAGCCTGAATCTTTGTTGACGTAAAGTCATAAGCACATCGGCGTAAATTATCGTAATGCACTCCGGGGTTCCCAGCGTACTAATGAAACGAACAAAAGATGCGTTGGCCCGTTTCAATTTTAAATGTGTAACTGTTTGCAAACCAGCCTTACTTGATCTAAGAGATGACACATGAATTCTTCTACTTGACAAGAAAGCGTTCCATAAAACTCTTTCAACTCCGATTCAAGTAGGGCGACAGCGCGCAAATCTTCAATTACATCCATACAGTAATCCATGGCATTCTTCTTGGAATTCTGTCAAGACAAAAACGAACTAGGAGCAAGAAGCAGCCGTCATAGTACCCGTCTCCGTGTCTGCGGCTAAAGTACATGGCGGCTTCAAACGAGACATGGCAGCTGTGCAAGCCGTTAACAAATAGTCTGCCTGTATTGGAGTTGAACCATAAACCTCCCGTTCCAGAATTAAGCGTGTAAGCAGTGGGTAGAAAAATCGCAGAAAACTCGAATCGTCAATCGTACAAAATTCGACCGATAGCACACCCAAAAGTCGACACATACGGCTTGCTAAAGTATTGAATTTTGCTATTATAGGTGAGAAGTTGGACTTACTTCGCATTCATAGGTGATGTAAGCAGGGCTTGAAACTGTCATCCAGTAAAGTTTTCTCAGTGCTCTGAATTCCCAAGCTTGTTGAATTCCTTCCGTGAAGTTGAGAGCCTCCTAGGAGAAAAAAAGCAAAAAATGAAGCTTAATTTTTAGGGGCATTCAAGTTAAGTTTTTCACTGTAGACCAAAATGTTGTCAAAGCCGAAAATGCATTCTCACCAAATCTGTGAACTCTCTACGTCTTGCCGTTTTAAAGATATTGCAGTTCAATGTAAATAATTTTTCTTTCACTTCTCTGGAGCGCCGTTTGTGTACCCGAATTGGTGCAATGTTTTTTTGCATATTTAATTAAATAGTCATTTTAATTAAATATACAAAAATAAATATACAAAAAAAACTAGTGCAAAAATAAATATGTAAAAATTTTTTGTGCGGACTTTTTCTGACTGTTTATTTTTGCGATAAGAAAAAACTGCGCAGAATATACCGTTGCAAAAGTAAATCTTCAAAAAAACTGTGCACAAAATAAAGCGTTGCAAAATGCGCTGCAGACATTTTTGTATATTTGTTAATGGAGCGTGGCAAAGCGCTCTCGGCTGCTCAGGGAGCGCATTAAAGAAGAGCCGATAGCGCATCAAAGAGCAGCCGAGAGCGCTTTGCCACGCTCCACTAACAAATATACAAAAATGTCTGCAGCGCATTTTTGCAACGCTTTATTTTGTGCGCAGTTTTTTTGACGATTTATTTTTGCAACGTTTTATTTTGCGCGCAGTTTTTTTGACTATCCATTTTTGCAACAGTTTATTCTGCGGCAGTTTTTCTTATCGCAAAAATAAATAGTCAGCAAAAGTCCGCGCAAAAAATTTTTGCATGTTTATTTTTGCACTAGTTTTTTTTGTATATTTATTTCTGTATATTTAATTAAAATGACTATTTAATTAAATATGCAAAAAAACATTGCACAAATTAGGGTACATAAACGGCGCCCCATACACTTCAGTGTTGCCATTTTGCCAGTTTTGTAACAGAGGATTAACTTTGGGAAAGTTGGCTTGAATTTATTTGAAAAGCAGCCAATTTGCAATTCTGACTCGCACTTTTTTTGACAACAACACTGCCAAAAACACTTATTGAGAATCAGAAACATGCAGTAACTTTTTGAAATTTTGTTTCTTGTTGGCGACCCTGGCAAAATTTTAAAAGGTAAAACCTTCCTAAGGTTAATTCTAAATTGTTATAACGGATGGTCGTAGAAAGCTCCAATTAGGTGAAGTTAGTCTTCAAGTCTGTCAAAATGTTTTGAGAGAAAACCGAGCAAAAAAACTTTTTGTCCTAAATAACCTTTTAAGTCAAATTTAAACTGTCTTGCTTGACAATCGAGCCTTCATGCTCGATTAATTTTGCAATTTGGCGGAATTCTTTGCCCCGTGCTTAGCTGCTTACTACCAGATGTTGCAGCGGTGGCACTTGCCATCGGTAACACCTCTGTGGCTAGTCTAACTGACCCGAAATTCAACTTACATTTATTTTTTAAGAGAGAGCACGAAACTGTATAAACTGCTTGTACTGTACTCGGCCAATTGATATTGAAACACCATTTTAAAAGCACGTGAATTTTTGGAGAAAATTAAATCTTTTAATACTCTGCGAATACGCCGAAGCGTGTAACGAGTTGGCGGCAGAATTGTAAACGGGCCGACGATTACGAGCACGAACCCAAAAAGTGGTTTGAAGCCAAATCCAAGCCCGAAAAATAGGTTAGATCTGAAGATGTGTACGGTTATTGCTCGTAATGAAACTCTTCATTGCTCTTAAATTGTGACATAATAATAATAGTTGAGTGATAATAATTGCATTGATGTTTAAACGAAGTCATGACTAAGTGTACAAGCTTGATGTCATGACTAAGTGTTGCAAAGTTATTTAAATTACGCTTTTGTAACATCTATAAGGCGAAAACACAAGTCAAGTACGTATGCCAAGCCCAAACTCGAATCAAACCTTTCATTATACTCGCAGTAATACGCCGAAGCTGGCAACGAGTTGGCGGGGCTCATCTACGCGTCGTTGCACCCGGGTAACATAGCTTCTTTCGAAGAAATGTCTCAGCGGTGGCGAGCAGTTGGCAACACTGTTTGTTCGATTTGACCGCCCCGAGATTTGAACTTCGGACCTCACGCTCCATAAACGAACGTGTTCCTCCTCGACCAACTGGCCGGTCCAAGCCCAAATTAAGCCCGATATTTCGCAATCTTAAACCCGAACTCGACCCGAAAAGCCCGACCCGACTTACTACGTTGGTTGCCCGGGCATCACAGCTCCTTTGGAAGAAATCTTGCAGCGGAGGCGAGCCGTTGGCAACGCTGTATCCGATTTGACATATCCGAGATTTGAATCTCAGACCTCCGGCTCCAAAGACGAACCCGTTACCGCTCAATCAATGATATATTTGCAAAATTGAGCATTCAGTATAAGTATAGTACTGTACACTGCCTGGCATATGGATAAAGTCTGAGAATAATCCTATAAAAAGGCAATACAATTTTTGAAGTTTGAAATTTTACGTATTTGACCTACTTTTAGTGCATGGCCATCTTTTCGCAATAATTTGATAATGGTATAGTTGTTCTTCAGCGCTGCTAGTGTTAAAGGTGTGAGGCCGATTTGAAAGTAAGAATGGTGACACTTGATGCAGAGGGAATCGCACTTCTTGAGCTCCAAGATCAATTTCACTCCTTCAACAAATTCCTGATCAATCGCATAGAAAAGGTTGTCTTCCTCCTCCAAGCACTCCTAAAAAAAGTTTCACAGAGAGGACAATAAAAAAACTGCAAAAGCAAGATAGGTAACATCCTTTTTGATTTAGATATATCACTACAGATCGACCACAGACTAAATCACCACAAAAATACTATCGCTAACTCACTTATTGTGCTACAGTATTTAAATTATTTTCTGAGTTAATTGTTTTAAGCTCAGTAGCGCAATAAAATGATGTTGACTGAAAGCCTATTAATGGGGAAAAGTTTTAAAAGAAAAGAGAAAGCCCTGGTTCTTTTTCTGCCAAAACTTAATAAGATACCGAAATTTGGTGACTTCAATCGATAGACTAACAACAAAGCAACATAATTTCGTAGTTTGGTGCCTCTTATGTATTCGACAAAACTCTTACAGTCTTAATCATTACTTCTGCTATCATATTAGCGCAAATATTTCTCTGTTCAACATTATAGGTTACAATCAGTAGCGTAGGCAACGACTTTCTGGTGAGGAGGGAACTTTCTTTTAAAATTATTGTGAGGACCAAGAAAGTCTTTGACCCTGAGAAACCGCAATATTTACCGGATTTTTGCCGGAGCGAGCGTTGTTTGCTGGTCTGCTTCGAAAGGGGTGGGGGCATGAACATTGCTGATTTTTAGTGATGAAACGCACACAATATAGAATTTTCACAATAACATAGCGACATATACCCTCCTTCTTTCCCCGTCTACGCTACTGATTACAATTAACACAAAATGAAGGTCAAACAACTGACGCTGTTTTTCAGAAGCAACTTGCACATGTTCAAGTTTCTGTGTAGAATCGCTATCGTTACGGCCGACTGCTTGTTTTCGTTCTTGGCGTCATAATCAAATTTAAAGGAGGATTTCTCTGCTGCGCTGAATTCAAACAACGCCTTGACATCCTCAATAGCCCCTTCTTTAACTTTCTCCAAATAGAATTCGTTGATTTGTTTTTTTCTCTCATCTTCTTTTTCAGTGTTGCTATAAAACAGCATTAATTTATTTTGTTGATTTCATGAAACAAACAAATAATTTTTTGATAAAATCGGAGCCGTTCCAACAATCGGGAATTACCTGATAAAAAAAGAATCCAACTACGTATCAGTGGTCAAGTAATTGGAGCGTCTGCTACTAAACTGGTAGACACAGGTTTAATTCCCGGACGGGTCAAATTTTACTTCATAAAATTGGTATTCACAGATTCCATGCTTGACTTTCTGGAATTAAGAGGATAGTGTGAAGCCCCCCCACTTGCGAGATAGACAACTGGCAACTTGACTCGAAAACCGAAAGGTCCCTTCGCTCCACTCCTTAACCAAGTCAACTTGTGAATAAAACTTAATTATAATAAATGCAACAAAACGAAATTTCATAAAACCAATTTTATTGATGTATTATCAACGGAAGCGTGTTTTTTCTAACCTTTTTTTACAATTTAGTCGACATGTTTTGCAGCATGCCTATTAGTAGTGCGTATGAAATCTGTTACGTCATGTTTGTATCAGCATTACCTGCGAATTTGTATCAGCTTTTTCCAAACGTTAAACTTTGACTTGATTTTGATTCGGTCGCAGTAGGACAACCTCCTTTGAGGAGCACTTTCACTTTCAAACAGATAATCGTAATCCTTTCCCGCGAATGCTATCGTTTTCCTTTTGCCTTTGTTGTTGTCAATATTAGCTAAGGGAAAATTCCAAAATATACCGGAAATTAAAATGTGTGGCACAAAATAGATAGCTAAAGAATAAGGAAATCCCGCAGAATTACTGAAGTAATGACAGTCTAGTTTACAGTAAACAAGCAAGCTTTGTATAATAACTAAGAAAAGGCTTCATATCGAAACGTTCCGTGGCTTAATTAAAAAGCTTTTAAATTTAATTTCATTTAATTTGTCTAATAAGTTTTTTGTGCGAAGCTTGATAGGAATCCGAAAACTAGTCTTTACATTAATATTTTTTCTTGTTTTTTTTTTTACCATAACCTCTTCAACTTAATTGCTATTAACCCTTCTAGTGGAAAAACAATATTCTAATATTAGATTATGTTTTAATAATTAAAGACGCTTGTTAATACTTCACGATTGCATCACCATTCGCAAAGATCAAGCTGCCTTGGCTAAGAGACATCGAAGGAATCGTATAGTCTTCGAGTCATACTGCCACGTGCTCACCTATCCACCAACACATGGTAAAAGCCTCAAACTATCTTTTATACTGCTGAACATCAAACAAGGAAGCTGTAAAAACTACTTTGTATAATTTTTTGTCTATCCCGACCGGAAATAGAACTCGGGTCTACCGTTTCAGCTGCAGATGTTTTGTCAGCTAGACTCCTGGTCGGTATACACATTACACACATAATACGAAAGAATTAACATATAAACTATTTTATTCACTTGCAGGAAATGCAAAATATAATAGATGAGATTAATTCGGTTACATTTACAGAATGAGTGTCACACCTTTACCATATTGCCGTTACCTGGTGATTTCTCAGATATCCGCCTTCGTAAGGCAGTGTTACCAATAATAGTTGAAAGATGTTTGAGAGGAATTTCGTTTAATTCATCGTCGCACATTAGGTTGTCGTCTGCCGACATGTCAGGACCGCAAAAGTGTACATGAACGTTACTGTCTTCGCTAATACTGAGCTCTGCACAAGATGAAGTGAGTTAATACCTGATGATTGTAGCGCTTTTGTCGCCCTGTTTCTAGAAACTGACAAGTCAAATCTTCCATTACACGCGCTGTATTACGCCGAAGCGTGTAACGAATCAGCAGGACCCATCTCCGCGTCATTGCGCCTGCAGGCAACACAGCCCCTTTCAAAAAAATGTCGCAGCGATGGCGAGGTTGGCAACACTGTCCGATTTGAGTAGCTCGAAATTTGAACCTCAGACCTCCCGCTCCAGAGACGAAGGCATCACCGCTCGACCAACTTGCCGGTACTCGAAAGTAAGCTTGGTGTTATACGTCGGTTTGAACTTGAAAGTTTTGTTGAAGGTATGTTTCTTTTACTTACCTCCTTCGTCGTGCAGTTTTTCCGCTGCTCCTATTTCGTCTACCTCATGCTGCCCTTGAGTTTCTGATTCAAAAAACACACTACCAGAGCTAGTTGCTCCATCCATTTTTTTCTTTATTGGGAAATGATTCAAAGCACTTTTGTTACCTTAAGCTCGTACAAATTACATGTATTCTACATAGAAATTTGAAAATATAACTTTTTTCCTGTTTTGACAAACCAGCAGGATAATTGTTTTATAAAGCATGTTATCTTTCTACGGTCAAGTAGCGCTACAACTGTTTTACTGTATAATTTCACGCTTTTATAGGCATAAAAAGAAGTTTAGCTTTACCAAGCAAAAAATGCTTGAAAAAACAGATATTTTTGCTTTAAAAAGGAATCGTACTTAAAATGTAGGCCTACTGTAAAGAACTTTTTTCTCTGCTCTAAAATGCTTCTATCCTTTCTTGTATGCAGCAATAACTGCTGAAAAATAACTAAAATATGAACTTGTTATCGTTGCTGTTGCTAGAAACGGAAAAAATATTCTTTACTTCTTTACGAAAATATTTGAAGAACTGACAGCAAACCACGATTAAACCGATTTCAAGGGTTTATATCACATCAGATTCGATCACCGTACAACGATAATGCGTAGGTGATGTTGCAATATTGTATACAGCAGATACTACAATAGGCGATATTACAATATTCTATTCAGTAGACTTTTTATAAGCAAGATTGAGTAATGCATGGTAGCTGCTACAATACAGCGTTATTTATCCGGTGAATTTTGACTTCCTTATTGATTCATGTTTTAATTTATTCTTGGGAAATTTTCTTGCCAGCAGAACTGCAGTATTAATTTTTAAAAAAATAAAGCAGATCGTGTCAAATTCGTGGTCGAGTTAACCGATCTGTGTTCGAGTGGATAAAACGTCTGCTACTGAAATGGTGGACTCGGATTCAATTCCTGGTGGGTCAAACCAAAGACTATAAACATTGGTATTCACAACTTCCTTGCTTGACGTTCAGCAATTAGAGGGACAGTGTGAAGCCTCCATCGTATATGGTTGTCAAGTGGCAGCTTGACTCGAAGACCAAAAGTCTCTTCGCTGCCTCCTGGCCAAGGCAACTTGGCGAATAAAATGTAATTACAAGTTCGATGATCAGACTAAACAACACACGAAAAACAAGTGTTTACATCACTTTTACTTGTATATTTATTTAAGGTAGGACTTTTGAATAAGCTTTTTCTTTCACATTCAAAACTTCCATCGAAATCGAAATAGAAAACAAAAAACTATTTAACTCAAGATATTAGAAAGTTTTATGCCTTTTGTGTAAAAAAAATTACGAAGCTTTTGGGTACGAACCACTCGACCCTTCGTGTTTTACTTTCAACGCAAAATAGCTTGGTATTTCCTAGATCGCTGTTGATATTCCAGATATGAACAACAGTGCACGAGTTTTAGATTTTAATGTGCGAAAATTCAACAACTGTTCGCTTAATGCGCACATAAAGATCGGAAGGTGAAAAAAATCAGTTTTTTGAAAAAAAAAAAACGGTATTGATTTTACACATATTGCTTTAATTCGTTTTGATTTTTAATTCTATCCCAATTGATACTGAATCTAAAAGTGTTTGAAATTTTATACTTTTGTGCTACTTTTGCAGTCATTTTTTACGCAACCTCGAAGAAAATTTCTTATAGCTATTTTAAGTTCAAATCTAGTTTCCTTCTTCAGGAAAACTGTGGGATGTCTCTTGATCTTCGAGTCAAGCTGCCATTTTCCACCGGTCCAGCGTCCACCGCACACGACAAAATCAGCTTCACTTTGATCCTTTCAATGGGAAGCTGTGAATATCACATTTTATTACCAATGGTCGAGCTGACCGGGAATGTTTAACCCGAGTCTACTTTATCTACTCAACATTTTGCATGTACTTTGTCTACTTCTCTGGCACCGTTTTTGGTTACGGTTCTCCACTTTTTGTTTCCTTTTCGGCTTTTATTTTCACAAACGAATCCAAAAACTTAGTCAATGCTATGTCGTGATAAATAAACTTATTAAATAAACTATTTTATTAATTCCCAAAATGATGGTATCTGTTGCTCTCTACAACACGTCTGCATATATATAATTATACAACATACTACATTCCGCTACTTTAATGCTTCAAGTAAGTCGAACTTTTATCAATTGTCAATTGGTATCGAATTTAAATTTGTCCATGTTAACTTCCTTCCGGTGCATTTAGTCCAGAAAGCACGCAAACGATTACGTATTGAAACTCTGGCCCGCAAAACTCAAAAACATCGTAATTACATTAAATTATTTACACGGGCGACTTTTTTGCTTGCGATTTTTTGATAAAAATGGATGTAGCAAAGTTGCATCTATTCAATAATGGTTCTCATTGTGATGAAAGTTATCTTACTGCTAAAAATGGCTGTCTCAAGTTGTTTCCATTCCGATAGTGATATTCTAAACCTTTTTAAAACAAAATCGGAACTGATCTCACTGCGATTTTTTATCGCAGCACCGATTCTCTTCTAAAGTTTTCAATTACAACAATATTGGTATGAAACCAACTTAAGACGATTACTTCCATCAGTAAGGTCCCTATTATCATGATCAAAACCGCCGTTGAGTAAATGCAACTTTGCCAGATCCATTTTTACCAAAAAATCGCACGATAAAAAGTCGCCCGTGTAAATGCGGCTTAACAAATATTAAAAGGGGTTTTTGAAAAGATCTTTACTTTATCTGGCTCGATTAAGGAAATAATTTCATGACTACTTCGCTCTTAACTGTGTATTAGTTATTGCAGTACCTTGCTTACTGTATAAATACTAATAAGCAATGATGCAAGCACGTTTTTGCTGCACATCTGCGCTATAAAATGTCCGTCAACTATGCCAGCATATACCAAAAAATCATCCAGTCCCATCAAATCCAATTTCTCATTATTCTCCCCCTATTATTCCCGTCATTATTCTCCCCTATTACGCAGAAGATTTTAACAAGTTTTCGGGATCCATTTCCGCGTCATTGCGCCTGCGGGCAACACAGCTGTTTTGGAAGAAACGTCGCAGCAGTGGAGAGCTGTTGACACGACTGAGCCCGATTTGACTGGCCTGAGACTTGAACCTCAGACCTCCTGCTCCAGAGACAAACACGTTATCGCTCGACCAAGGCTTATAAATCTATTGTTAATGTATTTCAAAATTTGCTCTCGAGAATGACTTACGGTAAATTTACACAGTATCCGTTATGCGTTCGTTTTCTTACGTTTTTGCTTCTTCTTGAAAAAGTATGCGTTTTTTCATCCGCATTTTTATAACCCCATATCCGTACTAACCTGACAGCCACATACTGGACAAAAGTTTTCCGAAAAAAAAGTTTTTGGGGAAAGGGTAAACTCTATTTTGAAATATCGCTCGCATCGTTCATACACAAAATTTTTGAACAAACTTTTTATCTATATACAACAGTCTACTTAGTACGGATATGGACTTATAAAAATGCGGATAAAACAGCGCATACTTTTTCAAGAAGAAACAAAAACGTAAAAAAAACGGACGAAAACGAACGAAAAAAGGATACTGTGAAAATTCACCTTTAGTTTTTAATTGCCAAAAATCCTTTTGTGTAGTGTTTTTGCCACCCAAATTTCAACTACTTGGATGTCCAGCATTAACCTTGAATCACACCAAAATTAGGTTTGTCGACTCCGTTAAATATATCTGGGTTTATTTGAGTAGTAGGCCTACATTGAATGATGATGATGATATTGCTAAAAAAGTACGATACATGTATTGCTGTGCCAATATGTTAAAATATCGATTCTATCGGGGCTCCAGGATTGTCAAAAACAATTTATTTCGATCTTTATTGTACTTCGCTTTACTCAAGTCAACTATGGTGTAAATATTCTAAAAGTGCGATATATTGGCTTCGTGTTGCTTTATTGCTCGCAATAAAGTTACTGTGTTTTGCAAAACCTTCCTCGATGGACTAGTGCTCGTTTATTTCAAATTGAATGCCACATCAATACATTTGATGTTATTTTATGCAAAACTACATTTTCTTTTTTCTTCGTTGCCAAAGATCTTCCGACCATTTAATTAACTCTTTAATGACATCCGGCTGCTTTTATGAATCAAATTTTTATGTCAATTACGGAATTTGCTATTTGCATAATTTTGAATTGCCGTTCAGTCATGCATGTGGGCCTTTACTTACGTTGAATTTTATTTTTTATTAATATTTTTTTTGTATGTTGCTTACTATGGACCTTGCTTCATGCTGTTTATGCTTGCCGCTTGTGTCTGAAAATAAACAAGTAATTATAACAATAGTAATAAAGTAGGTCACGACTTCGGTTTATGTAGAATTAACAAAGAAACGAAGATGCTTACTTCCGCAATTATACGTCACTGCAAGCATTCTTTGCTGCAAGGTTTTTCTACACGAAATTATACTGCCGCTACAGTAAAAGCTCTGCAAAATGCCAAAAAAATTGATGTGGCAAAATTTTAAATTGGCTTTATATGCTGCATATCAGCTGTAAGCTTTTTCACTATGACACTGTCCACTGTCCAGCAGGGGACTACGGGACAAGTAAAATTTTTTAAGAGAGTGCGGGCTTGAACTCAAAGTAAAAATATTTTTGAGCGAAAAATGTCTCTTTAGGCGGCGTGCTAAGCAAACCTTTAGTGCAACTCAAGCGTATTACAGTCACAGACAGTTGCGTAGCCAGGGGGGGCTCGAGCCCCCCCCCATTGGCCTGAAAAGTATGCAAAATCACAGGTTTTTAGTGCTTTTGAGGCCAATTTTTTGCTCAAAAAATGAAAACAGCCCTCAGAAGTTGTGAAGGAGTTGCCGTGATTCGGGCGGAAGAACCGTTCGAATTTGCGATTTCGGCCAAAAAAGCCGTCTCAATTTCGGTGAAGGCCTTTTTTTTGGAGATCACCTGTTTTTAGGCGGAAAAACCGTTTTAATTTCCGATTTCGGCCGAAAAATCCGTCTGAATTTCGAATAAACCGTTTGAATCTGATTCGAAAGCAATGAAAATTCGGGTCAAGGTCGGTTACAGTAATCTCACTCTTTCAAAAAATCCCCCCCCCCCTTTCCCAAATCCTGGCCACACGCCTGGTCACAGATGGGGTTCGGAGGGTCCACTTATCAAGTTTTGTAATTTTTTGGCAAAAAATAGCTATTTTAGCGCTATTTGGAACACATTTTGTACCACGTTTTTAAAGCCATTTGAAAGAACTAAAGTAGTAAAATTTGGAAGTGATGTGAAAGAAGCAGAGCTGGAGTCTCTGCCAAAATCTTCGAGACCGAGACGAGACATTGACGTTGCGAGACCGAGACTTTGAGCAAAAACTCGAGACGAGACCGAGACTTGAACGTTCCGAGACCGAGACGAGACACGAGACTTTTGAAACCAAACGTTTGCAGTATTTTGCAAATATTTTTGACATTCGGTGAACTTCCCAACACATTGCAATATAGATTTTTGGGCATTTCGCTATAATATTAGGAACAAGCTAATTAAAAAAGTTATACTACTTAAAAAATATACGTTTGTTTTTAATTAGAAAGCTTTTTGGCGTCGCTTATGGTTTTTAAGATTTAAAACACATTGCAATATAGATTTCTAGGCATTTCGCTATTATATTAGGAACAAGCTAATTAAAAAAGTTATACTACTTAAAAGATATACGTTTGTTTTTAATTAGAAAGCTTTTTGGCGTCGCTTATGGTTTTTAAGATTTAATACTATCATGATCATCAAAAAATTTAGTTAACTAAATGTGCAAGTTACAAAATGAAGTAAGAATATTTATGTAAAACTTAGAATAATATTTCAGTCCTAACTATTCCGCTGTAATATTCACAAGACAAATGTTGTCACATTAATTGTTATAACCATAGGTGGGCAAGTTAATGCAAAACGTTGCCTTCGTTAACTACTAGTCCGCTAATAAACTTCACACCTCCGTTAACGTTAATCCGTTATTTTCAGCTTTAATTAACGGAAGTTCGGATTTAACGAAAGCTTTAATTAACGGAAGTTCGTTATTTTCAGCTTTAAATAACGGAAGCTGCGATCGGAAAATCTTTGAAATTGTGAACAGCGATAATTAATAGACCTATGAGACTGCAGCTTATTATTTGCCACAAAAATGAGCTCCTTTCTTTTTTTTCTTTTTATGAAACTCCTGCTAATACGCAACAAGTGTTACCCGAATAAACTGGTTTGTACCGGTAAGATGAATGAAGGGTGCAAGATATTAACGATAAAAACCTTAACGGAAGTTAACAGAACCTAACGAAAGTTAATTTAGTCCGTTAACAGAACTTAACGGAAGTTAATTTAGTCCGTTAACATGAAAAAACTTTTTAACGGATTAACGAGTTAATGAAAAAGTTAACTTCGTTATTAACGGATTAACGATTAACGGACTTGTGCCCATCTATGGTTATAACCCACACCTTTATCGCCCCAAGGTGTGATACTATAGGTGTACCATTACTTTGGTCTTTTCGCACAAATGTTGTCCTGATGGTTCTTTCAGAAAATTGTGATTTTTGTTTAGAAAAGCTTAATTCTTTGAAGAACGCAAGCTTCCTGTCTTCCTATCATTTCTCCAAGTTCAGTTTATGTTTGTTGATTTGAAAATTCCGATTTGATTTGTTTGTGATGAAAAGGATTTTGATAGCAACTATAGCAAAATTCAAACGTCAAACCGCTTTTGAGGTCTTCTTGTTTAAAATGCGATATATTTTGTGTTACTTCGTGTGTAGAATGCGAATACACTCGGCGCAGCCTATCTCACTGCTTGATTTCAATTTCACAGAGTCATGGAGATAACTTCGGTATTCTTCCGGACACAGAATAAGCCAAAGAGTAAAACCGTTAAACCGGTACAAGAAAAGCAGCAGCCGTCTAATCAAAACGCAGAAAACTTGCAGTTGTACCACTAGTATAAGAATAAAAAATACGAAATTTATTGATAATAACATTTGTCCGAACCAGTGGTAGCGAAATGTTTTATATCTCAGACGCTCTCTACCCCTAGTCCATATGATTGTGAATCAAAATACCCCTTTTTAGGGTTTTACAATACGTTAACTCTGTAAAAAATATCTTTTTTCGATATAGTCAATCCCCATGGGCTATTAAGGTATAACTTTAAGAACCCATGGTTTAAACAGGAAGGGATTTTTTTTTTCAGTTAAAAAAAATTACTGTGGGTTTTTACGCTCGGATTGGAAATATGGCCGAGACTTGCCCATTTTCCAAGACTTCGAGGTGCCGAGACCGAGGCTTTAGACCTTCGACACCGAGACTTCGAAAAATAGTGTCTCGAGACCGAGACATGTCTTGAGACACTACAGCTCTGGAAAGAAGTAAACCGCCCAGCTCTCCTTACTAACAGATCTACTCCAAAACACGTTTAAACGCTTGTATTTTTACGTTAAATGCTTTTTTACTTTGCAAGGGGCGCTGAAGGCTGAAGCTCTTAAACCCTTCCTGATAGCGCCACTGCTACAGAACACATAACACGTCAACTAAATTGTTCCAGAGGAGGCAAAACAAAATTGAAAATATTGAAAAAAAATTAGAGGTTTTGCAAATTCAAGCGCAAACTAAGATACGGCAAATTTTATGATTTCAGAAATTTTGTTCAAATCTTCCAAACATCAATTGCCTATTTTTGAACAAAAATGCAAAATTTGGTTAGCTGTCTGTCCTCAGACATTTTTAACCTTAGGGCTTTTTGTTGAAATCTTTGGGACTCAAAACAAGCATTTTTGTATCTGATTTGATCGGCCCGAGATTTGAACCTCAGACCTTCTCCTCCATGACGAACGCGTTTGCCGCACGACCAAAATGTAACGAGCCATAAGTTACATTACCCTTAAATTTATTTTATCTAAAATTTTTTCTTATCAGGAAAATTTTGGCCGTCAATTGTGATTACAAATTTCATTGCATTGCAGCTGAGGAATATTGTTGCTTGTTAGTATTTTTGCAAATTTGTCATAGGCTTATTATTTTTTTAGGGTTGTAAATCTTTAACATTCTCACTTTACAATCAATAGTTAATTGATCATTTTAAGCAAAACATAGGTGTTTTCGGCCTTATTATTAATACCTTGCTGGTTGCTACTAACAATGCTACTGAATTCTGATTAAATTTTTGGAAGGATCAAACAGAGAAAATCTCAACTCCAGGTTACCATCAAAAGAGATGTTACTCGAAATCGGCTTTGTCGAAGAAAAGAGAACTACTTGAGGATATAAAGAGGTTCCCCAAATAATTTTTCAAAATTCCTCTAATTCGGGAAAAAGCAATCTAATCCACTCGACTCCGAACCATTGGTAACCCTGGATTTCGCAATTATGTGACATCATAAAAGATCCACTGTAGATCAGTGTTGGCAGTGTAGGTCTAGCGAAAAAGAGTTTGATAGAATAGGACTGGTGGGCCAGGCTGGTGTTATTTTAGGGCTGCTATAGAAATAGTAGGCAATAGCCTAAAGTCTGCAAGAAATCTTGCAAAATTAGCCTTTTGTGATGTCACAAAATTGCGAAATGCAGGGTTGTCAATGGTACTGAGTCAGACGGATTAAATCGCATTTTCATGAATAAGCGGAATTGTGCAAAACGATTTGGGGCACTTTATTACCTCGAGTAGAATTTATTTCTTCAATAAAACCGATTTCGAGCAGTATCTCTTTAAGTTTTACAAAGATTTTGCTGAGCGCTGAAATCAAAAGTTAAAATTGTTTTGTTTGGAAGATGTCTCATTTGGTTAGGTGCTGAACAAACTGGTGCTGGTGCAACTCGCCAAGCCAAGCATATCATAGACTGAGGTTGGGGGAAGAGCGCCCAGCCGCTGGGCAATTTTTATAATTTTTTGAAAAAAACAAACATTGGGATCAAATTTCGCACCTTTTTGGAATATTTTGAAAGAACGAAATTGCGAAGATTTGGAAGCCTGTTGAAGAATCATAAATTACGAAACCATTTCACGTCAGATCAGTGGTTCTCAATCAGGAGCCACAAGATATTTAGAAGGAGCCACGAGATATTGGACGAAAAACTCCCATTTTTTGGACTTGAAAATTCGAGGTAAATCCGTTTGAATTGAGATGAAGACCTTTCTTTTTTTTTGGTCTTCAATGGAAATTCGGGAAAAAATCCCATCGCTTTTAGGTGCTGACCTATTTTTTTCTTTTGTTTTCAATGGAAATTTGGAGAAAAATTTTCGACTTGAGGAGAGGACCATTTTTTTTTGTCTTCAGGGGAAATTCGGGGAAAAAATCCCTTCGACTTGATGTGAAGACCTTTTTTTGTTAGTCTTCAATGGAAAATCGGGAAAAAAATCCCTCCGATTGGTAGCGAAGATCAGAGACGTTGCTAGAGATGGTGACACACGGGGAGAGAGTGCGTGGTGTCACCCTTTATGTGTTACGCACTGTTTTTGATGTCACCCTTTATGATGTGACGCATCCTTTAGGTTGTGAGACACTTTATCAAAATTATGTCCAAAAGTAAGCGAAGACCAAAAAAAAAAAAGAGTGGGTTTTCGGTGAAAACCAAAAAAAAGGTCTTCGACGAAAAAGGGGTGGATTTTCGGTTTCGTGAAAACGTCTAAAAGTGAAAACGTCTAACTTAGGAGATGTTTTGAGTAAAGTAGTGTGACTCAAACGGATCACAAAAGGGTGTCTGGCGGCAGAGACCCCAGGCGCGGAGGCTATGAGGGTCTGGGGTCGAAGCCTCCAGCTGCTGCGTGGTTTTTAGTAATTTTTTTGAAAAAAAAGCTATTTCAATACCATTGGATCACATTTTGCACGTGCTCAGAGCAATTTGAAAGAACTGGATTCCTCACATTTGAAAGCCAATTGAAAAAATGAAATTGTTCAATCTTTCTTTTACTAACAATTTAAGTCCAAAACACGTTTCAAATCTTGCATTTTGGGGTTCAATTTTGTCAGTGATTTGGCCTAGATAGAGGGAAGTAAGGTACATGCATCCGACAATTTTTTAACAGTAAATAATAATCCACTCGAAGATTTTCTTCAGAGGTTTTGTTTTGTCATGAAAATAGCCGGTTGTAGGAGTACGTGTAGGCTACAGCCAGGTGGCCGAGGCCCAAAGTTTTTAATTCAGTGATTTTAATAATTTTGTTAACCATTTTCCCATAGCTAACATATTTTTCAAAAGTATTTCGTCGCGTAAAAATTGGCATGGTGGAGGTGCTTTGTTCCTATCGAAAAATGGTACAATGGCTGGTTACGCCTACTAACCATGTTATTGCCATAGGCGTAGCCAAGGTGAGAGCCCCGGGGTCCCGCCCTCCTAATTGAAATGCCCCAATGCTGAAAATGAGACAAAAAAGCCTATAGTTTCTTCAGTTTGAGTTTTAACATTTTTCGCGTACAACAATACACGCGTTCAACAGTAATTTCCAATTGACAGCCAGGGGGCCCGGGCCCCTCAATTCAATTTTTGACCACCAATATAAAATGTATAATCCCGGTAAATTAAGAGTTTTTGTCTTAAAAGTTGCTACCTCAGTCTCATCTTACCTTTTTATGAACCTAACGCAATAACCAAGGCCGGATTTACTCCAACGCATAGTACCAGGGGCCCTGCGTTCAGATGTCAAGACTTTTTTTGTCTTCACCAAGATTAGCTTTTTCGGTCTTCACCCCAAAGTGCCAGGGGGGCCGGGTAATGACATGGTTTGTAGGCGAAACCTTATTTTTCACCATTTTTTAACAGGAACAATTCATCTCCACCCAGGGCCTGCTAGAGGGGGGTTCAGGGAGTACATCGTACCCGGGCCCGGGACTAGGTGGGCCCGGGCTCAAGAGGCCCGGAAGAGTTCAGGTTTCCGCGTTAAGTTTTGGTATCGCACCATAACACCGTAATCAAACTAGCCTACAGCAAAAATATCAGTCAGCCAATTCAGTACTGGTAATTGGTCGCTATTTTTGCTACACCGCTTTTAGGGCATCCAGGAGTGGCCGATTTGATAAAAACAGAGGAAAATGTATCAAAAGCCATACACTTGCACCGAAATTAACGTTTTGTTACATTTCTCTGACTTGAGAGCCCTAATTCTACGGTATAACAATGTACGAGGACCCACATTTCCAGATCCAAAAGCATTTCAATCTCAGAGAGCGGAGTCAAAGTTGACGTACTATACTACTATCATTAAGTAACTCACTCTATCTGTGCTCCTGCCTTATTTACCTTCTATGTCTATCTAGCTTCCAGCTCAATCTAGGCACTGGTATATTACCCGTATATTAACAAATAAACTTATTGCCAAGATAATCAAGATTTTGGGTGGGAAATATTTTATCCGACTAGCTAAATTGATAAACTTTTATCAGTAAAATATTTGGAATTGCAGAATTAAAGTCATTATATTGTATAATATTGTGTCAATGTCATCATCCCCCACTTTACATACTTTCTTTCATGTATATCACGTTTTCTGCTTGTCAATTTAAGCAAGTTTGGTGCTGGAATGTTGATCAAATGCTGTATTTGACCCTCGAGAAACACAAAAAGTGATAAAGCTTCCGGAGCTCTGCCCCGAACCCAGCTGGGGAGCTCACAGCGCTCTCCCAGACCCCCTAGCTGGATTTAAACCAATTTTATGTCTACTTGTGTTTTTCATAGGTCCTAACTGTATGCAAATATCGTTATTCCCTCACTATTAAATAAAGACCTACATCCATCGGACAAAAAATGATTTAACAGCATGGGCCACCGATAAGGCTTGGGGGGGGGCAATAAGATTTGGGGGGACGGTATCAACCTTCGTAACCCCTGGAAAATTTTCTCTCTGAGGCCTTGTCTCCACCTCGCCAGTTTTTACGCCACAAAAATACTTTTGAAAAATATATTAGCTATGGGAAATGCTCATTGAACAAAATTAATGATTTTGAATTGAGGGGGCCTCGGCCACCTGGCTGTAGCCTACACGTACTCCTACAACCGGCTATTTTCATGACAAAACAAAACCTCTGAAGAAAATCTTCGAGTGGATTATTATTTACTGTTAAAAAATTGTCGGATGCATGTACCTTACTTCCCTCTATCTAGGCCAAATCACTGACAAAATTGAACCCCAAAATGCAAGATTTGAAACGTGTTTTGGACTTAAATTGTTAGTAAAAGAAAGATTGAACAATTTCATTTTTTCAATTGGCTTTCAAATGTGACGAATCCGGTTCTTTCAAATTGCTCTGGGCACGTGCAAAATGTGATCCAATGGTATTGAAATAGCTTTTTTTTCAAAAAAATTACTAAAAACCGCGCAGCAGCTGGAGGCTTCGACCCCAGACCCCCATAGACTCCGCGCCTGGGGTCTCTGCCGCCAGACACCCTTTTGTGATCCGTTTGAGTCACACTACTTTACTCAAAACATCTCCTAATTTAGACATTTTCACTTTTTAATTTTTGGTTTAAACCCTCTCGCGTTAGCAAGATCCTGGTGAAGTGCCAAACCTGGCCACAGCTTCGGACCTTCCATTCTACGGTATCTTTGTCCCACTAAAAGTTCCTCTTTTGAAAAATTCTGATGACGTCATTGCAAGTGATTTGTGGTTTGGGCTCCCCCCAATCAAAAATCCTGGCTATGTCTAGGGTTACTGCCCGAGGTTCTTGGGAATTTTTGCTACATTTTTCCTGCCAAATATTGGTGATGACCAAAAAAATTCTTACCATTTGAGCGCGGGACCTCTGGCTCTGTGCGATATGGTAAATCCGGACCTGGTTATTGCATTGCGTTCATAAAAAGGTTAAATGAGGGCCTGAAGTAGCAACTTTTCCGAAAAAAACTCTTAATTTACCGGGTTTATGCATTTAAATTGGTTGGCAAAAATTGAATTGAGGAGGCTCGGCAGGGGGGTCGCCAGCTTAGCAAGATCAGGTGGGCAAAGCTGAAAACCGGGGGGGGGAGGGGCAAAGTTTTGACGGTAAATTATTGCAGTATTTTAAGAATTAAGTAGATTGTTTGTGTGGTGGGGTTGTAAATTTCGTTTCGCCTTTGAGTAATACAGCTATTTGGCGTTGATTAAGTTCATAGGACCATTTTTAGCTGTATTTTACAAACTAATTACTCAGATTGCAATGAAACGATTACTAAACCGTATATTATCTGACGTGCATGCAGTAGCGTAGCCAGGGGGGGGGGGGCGTATGCAAAACCCACTGGCTTGTGAAGTATGCAAAATTGCATGTTTTTTGTGCTTTTGAGGCCGATTTTCTGAGAAAAATAGAAAATAGCCCCCCCCATTCGAAAACAGCCCCCCTTCAGACGACTGAATTTGCGAAATTGGACGAAAAATCAGTCACGATATCGGTGAAGACCTTTCTTTTTTTTTTTTTTTTTTTTGGAGGTCACCTGATCTTGGGCGGAAAAAACCTTTGAATTTCGGACTTCGGCCGAAAAATCACTCTCAATTTTGGTGAAGACCCTTTTTTTTTGTTTTTTTTTGGAGATCACCTGATTTTGGGCGGAAAAAACCTTTGAATTTCCGAGCTTTCCGAGAAATTTCGTCTCAATTTTCGGACAATCCGTCTGAAACTGCTTCTAGATCAATGAAAATTCCAGTCAAGGTCGTTTGCACACTTCTCACTCTTTCAAAATAGCCCCCCCCCCCCTTTTCCAAATCCTGGCTACGCGCCTGCGTGCATGATTGTCTTTGTCTTTAACTATAAGAACAGCATGGGATCATATCGGTTATTAACTTATTATACAATATTGTTAAAAGCAAGACTCAAACTTGCAACAAAAATTTTAGGCATATTCTATGGCTATCGCGTTGGTAAGCATCAGGTACAGAATTAATCTAAATAATAAGAAAAGTTAAGAAGTGCGCATGAAAAACTACCTCGAATGAAAGTTGAATAAATGCAGAAAGCAGAGTCTGCTTTCTGCATTTATTCAACAGTCTGACTGTCTCTGACATATTGAAATATTGACAAAGCCGCTAACTCAACAATTGCTGAAAAAATAACGTAAATCTTCTCATTGAACCAAACATGATTACAGCTAGCATAACGGCTGGAAACAACTGACGACAAGAATCTCCAGAAAAAATATAAGCTAAATTTAATATCGGTACCTCTATGATGAATACTGTAGCTAATAATATACAATTGTGTATTACAAGCCAAAGCAGAAAAATGAACAGTTTAGCATTTATACTTGAATGCCTCTTTTTGTTTCTGCATTGCCTATAACTTCATTGAGACAGGTAAGTGCCAATCCAGGGGGGTGCATCCTCCAAAAGAATTTCTGCTGCATCCCTCCCAATAGTTCGCATCGGTACGGTGTACAACTTTGGTGTTACAACTTCCAACGTTACTAAACGATGCATTTTATTCTATAAAAAAGGTCGAAAAAGCTAAAGATTTTGGACCCCGCTGAGGAGCTCACAGCCCCCCCACAGACCCCCTAGCTGGCTTTAAGGCCGTCTCACCATAACTTTTGTGTTTGAAAATTCTTAATTGCCACCAGCACTCCTTCCAAACCTTAGTAAACGTTTCTGTGGACTTCCTAGCTGGTATTGGCGAAAATGAACGTTGAACTTTGGTCCGAAAATCTCCAGTTTGAGCATTATCCCTCCTCCCAATGTTCAAAATTATCAAAAAGTAGACAGATTCCTTAAATCATCCCCCAATGGTCAATATGGATCGGCACCACTAATTATTGTATCGGTAATGCACCAGGACTGTATTACGGCTCTAAAAAACATCACAAATAGCAGCACCAAACAGCCAAAACGGTACTATAGGCTACTAAAGTTTATTCAAAATCTCAGATATCAATGGCGTTACTAGTGCCGAGAACACTGCTTAGTTTGTTTTGGTGCCGATACTAATCGATCTAGTTAAATAAACTATACGACAATGCACACTTTTTGCAAATCTAAAAGTCATAAAATTCCCGTAGTCTAGCTATCAAAGAATTGGTCAATGGATTCCGATTTGGGGGAGGAATGCAGTCTGTTTCTCTGTTAGCTCAGAGTTTCTGCAGATCGATTACTCAAACTGCTGAACAAGATCCCAATCAAAATATAGTCTGGTTTGAGTTGCTAAGCTAAAGCCTTCCACTTCCAGACATGGGATTGTCAACTCAACTCACGTTTGCTAAGTTTGCTTACCGTAGCCTACGTTTGCTACATAGCCTAGAAGTGCAACTGACCGATCGAATTCCTATCTTTTATTCCGGAGGCATTTGGCGATAGTCTATTTTTCTTTCTGTAACTATTGATTACTCGGTACATTGCGGATAGTTTGTTCTATGCGTATATCACTGATCACCAACTTACTGTACATTACCTTTAACAGTCACAACACCTGACTTAAAATAAGGCCTCGCCTATATGTGCGGCAGTATATAACATCATAATCTACGATGCCACCCTACTACCACTATAAACTATAAAATCCACTATAAACAGGCGGGCCATTTGCATGAATATGATGATGCACAGAATGTTTTGGCGTAGTATTCGGCTGAAATGGTGTCGTTAGCTCCGGAAATGACGAAAGTAACGCGTCAAAACAATTCGTACTGACCTTGTCACCTTGAGGTACTTTTGCACTTGCCAGATTTTGTTGCGGCTCATCCTCGGCATCAATTGCTTCTTCCATCATGTTGCTCATTGTCAAATCGTAGGTTGTAGCGGGTGGCGGGCTTTGCCGAGAATCCTCTTGATGCCTTAGTGCTCGCAACAAACGTGGGTTAGCTGTGTCCACGTATAGAGAGTAAAGGTGAATTTACACAGTATCCGTTTTTCGTACGTTTTCGTCCGTTTTTTTACGTTTTTGCTTCTCCTTGACAAAGTATGCGCTTTTTCATCCGCATTTTTATGTGTCCATATCCGCACTAACCAGACAGTCACATACTGGACAAAAGTTTTCTGAAAAAAATTTTTTTGTAAAGGAGTACAGCTCTATTTTGAAATATCGCTCTTATCGTTCGTGCACAAAATTTTTGAACAAAATTTTTATCTATATATAACAGTCTACTTAGTGCGTATATGGACTTACAAAAATGCGGATGAAAAAGCGCATACTTTTTCAAGGAGAAGCAAAAACGTAAAAAAACGGACGAAAACGTACGAAAAACGGATACTGTGTAAATTCACCTTAATGCGACAAAAAATCAGCGCCAATTATGGGTTGGCGCAAAGAGCTGCACACAGAAAATTTCCATGGAAATTTCACTCAAAATCCTAAGTCAAGGGTTAAGGTAGCGTACCCAATGCAAGATACATTGGAATTGGAAGTTGGTCCATAGATGGTTTTACGGGTTTTACTGGTTGGTTTTATCCATCCAGCTGGTAACGCACTGATATCTGAGCCAGAGTCCACTAAAAAAGAAAAATTCGATTGCTTGTCGTAGGCAGAAAAAGTGCGACGGGCGTTGAAAGTGTTGTTCTTCCCAAGCACATTTATTGCCGGGAAGAACTTCCCGCGTTTTTTTTGATTTGCCTTCGAACAGGGTGGGGTGCATTTATGAGCTCGGTCTCCAAATGTAGAGTGGTAAAAGCACACTGATTCGCCCTTTCGATAATCATACTGATTAAAAGTATTGAAACGATTACCGTGAAATTGTTGATTCCTGAATTTCGGTGGTCGGTAGTCCTGCCGGGGCCTCTGCGAATAATTCCAAGGGTTCCTCCGAAAATTGCTTTGAAGTGACGTTGGCGGTGTCCTGTATCTTGGATTGGACGGAGGTACTTGTTCTTGAACAGTAGTACTGGTAGCCTTACTCAAATCCTGTAACTTGTTCATAGACTCTGTTAATTTCGACATTTTTTCATCAAAGTTTTGATTAATGAGCATCTGGGTTAGATTTTGTGGTGATGGCTCTGCTGCGGATAGTGGTTGACTTGCTAAACGAGAGCCTTGTCCTAAACTTGGTGTCGCTACTTGCATAATACTTTCAGCTTTGTTAGCCAGTTCTTCTAGGGATAGTTCCGGCAGAGCTGCTAGGATGAGTCGAACTTGTGGGGGCAATTTGTCGATGAAGAGTTTTCTAAGTAGGGACTCAGCAACGGGGCCTAAGGGGGTGGTTTGCCCGAGCAAGGCCTGCATTTCTAATAAAAGTTCGGTGGGTCGTTTTTGGGTTGATACAGGGTCCAGCACCGGCAAAACCAACTACTTATTTAATTTAAAATCGTCACTAGCTTCGAAACTTTTTGTTAGGGCTTGCTTAAGAATTGAGTATGGTTTAGCCCAATTTGCCGTTACTAGAACATGCTTGATTTTTTCGATATGCCTTGCTTCTGGAGCATTTACTACGACGTGGAACTTGATGTGTTCCGAAACAATTCTTTTTAGTGAAAAAACACTTTCTGCTACCGTGAACCACGCTGTTGGAGATGTTTCCCAAAATTTAGGTAAAGTCAAAACTGGGGTGTTGACGGAGTTGGAATGTCCAGGGGCACAGATTGTTTCAAAATCATTCGAAATAGAACTTGTATCTTCGAATAGAGGATGGGGAAAATTTGAGCGTCTATTGGAGACTTCGGAGTTGCCACATTCATTTAAAGGGTGCATTTCCTCTAATTCAAAGGTTTTATTAGACGTTTCGTTTTTGTTCATTTTAGTGGAAACTTTTTGGGACTTAAAATTTTCTTTGAGAGGCAGAATTTTGTCCAAAAATGACATGCTGGTAAGTATAGTAGACTTGAAACAACACTCTTACCGTTTGTTGCTGCGTGGCACGACAACCAGAAGGAATTGCGCCACTGGGGTTACCAATTATGGATGTTTTGGAATTGTGGAGTTTATCACGTCGGGGTCACCAATTATGGATTTTTGGAAGGAATTGTGTGGGAGATGATGATGGAAGTTGAAGTGGATGATTGAGGATGGAGGAAGAATGACTTAATGTGGCGCTATCTGACTCCTAGCACTTCATGTTAAATTAATTGCACATTGCACACCAATGTTGTTTTTCTTAATTATTCTTGTTAAAGTTGTTAAAGCCAAAAATCGGTAAACACACTGTAAAATTCTAAAACTCCGTAAGCTCTGGACGATATTAACTACGTCAATTATGTGAACGATAACTATATGAACTATAACAAGTATATAACTATATGACTACGTTACTATATGATTATACCATAACTATAACTATCCTTGCCACGCCCGAAACAAGTTTTATATACAGGTTCCATCTCTGCCTCTTTTGTCCTAATGACGTCGAAATTTGGCAAAAAAGAAACTAACTTGAGCTCGAGCGCCCACAGATAAAAAAAAAAGATAGAAAACCATTCGTTTGGGAATCTGAATCACTCAAACGAGGCAGATATGGAGCAACGCTGATACATAGCAAAAACATGACACAGAAACAAGTTGAAGCGTTCGGAATTTGATTCACTCGGATAAATCATCTGGTACACGGTCTGCGTGATTGCAGCATTTGCACGCGCTATAAACATGATCAGTTCCTTTACGTCACAGTTGTATTACTATTACACCGTACTGAATTGATTTGTTATTGTTGTTGAACCTGACCCAAGATGCAAGATTGTTCTGCGTACCGTACCCTAGATTGTAATATAGATGTCAGGATACTTAGTTTCGTGAAGGAAACAAAGAATCAGCCGAAAAATATATTTAACTAACGTATATTAACAAAAACTTTCACTAAAATCAATTTCAGCCAGTGGCCATCTTCAGCTTATTCAAATACAATCAATTAAATACAATCGATATCAGGATAGGGGATGGAACAGTTAAAACTACCACTATTTTAACTGTGAGGGCAATGCTCACTTTTAAGAAAAAATACAGCGGGAGGGTAAGAAATAAAACGGGGGCAAAAATATGAATCGGGGGGGGGAGGCAAGGCTCCCTATGCCACCCCGCTGGCGACGCACCTGAGAATCGGGTACCCTGGTCGTCAGAGGTGGAGTCGAGGACACAAGGCTCGAGGCCAAGGACACAAAAAAATTTCAAGGCCAAGGACAGACCCTTTTGAGGCTAAGGCCAAGAACTAAGGACACAGACGCAAGTGTTCTCAAAAAAAAATCTTCAAAAATTTTTTTTAGGCGATCTCAAAAAAAAAGTCTTCAAAAAATTTTTCAGGCGAAATAGGTCTTCAAAATTTTTTTTCGGGCGATCTCTACTTGAAGAAACAAAAAAAGGTCTTTGCAGATTTTCTGCAAGGTTTCTGGCGTTTTCCAACGAAATTTCAACGGTTCAACAACAGTGCTGTCCTCGAGCCGAGGACAGGGCAATTTTCGAGGACTTGAGGCTTCGAGGCCAAGGCCAAGGTAAAGTACTTGAAAATCTGTCCTCGAGGCCAAGGACGTCCTCAAGAACTCCACCTCTGCTGGTCGTCAATATAATTGGTAATTACTGTAGTACGCGTCAACTGTTGTAGGCGAAAAATGATGAAGGAAACTGATACTAAAGAAACAATAGTTTTTTTTATTACATTTTTGTCATTGGTGGCTGTAAGATTGTGCCATGTTTATCTTGTTATCGTTCGTTTGTGCTTCGTTTATTACGTCACTGTTATTGCTAACAGTTGTTTTAGTTCACTCTTTGCCGTGTCAGTCTCTAGGCTAGCGGAGTAATACGTTAAGTTAGTGTTGAGCTTGTATTCAGTTTGGTGTAGCTTTGAGTTTCAGTTTACTTATCGTCTGTACTACTTTCAGATAATGATTCAATCATTTTCGAGTAATACAATTGTACATCGAAAATAAGTCGTATTTCTTCATGATCGAATCATAACTTACCGGCACCGTAGTTAGGATAGGCCTATTTCTGCAGTAGCGAAGATGGTGATAATATCCTGCGCCTTTCCAGGATGCGATTTCAAGTCGGAAGATGTTACAGAGGCCATCGCATGCGCTCTCCTGCAGAGCCACGCATTCATTCATAGTGGTGCTTCTGCTGTCCACCAACGCGACGAGCCTACACAAACTCGCGAGTGTCCCGGGCCTAAACTGGAAAGACCCTGCATTGATATCGGTCTCCATGGAAGATTGGAACGTATTTTTGCGGAGATGGCGCGTCTTTAAGGAGGGCTCGGGCATTAGCGACACAGCAGCCCCGCCGCAACTCTTTCAATGCACCAGCAAAACATTAGGTGACAACTTGCTTAAGTTCGATGCCGATATCACCACTAAGCCCTTGGACGAAATTACGGAATCAATCCGGTGTTTAGCCGTTGTCCCCATAGCCACCGTCGTCCTCAGAACAGAATTGATGCAGATGTGCCAGATGCGAGACGAATCGTTTAGGTCGTTCTCGGCACGCGTACGCGGAAAAGCGGACACCTGCGCCTTCTCCACGGAGTGCTCGTGCGGTCTACGAGTCAACTACACGGACCACATGATACGTGACACATTACTGAATGGAATCTCCGACTCGGACATTCGTAGGGAGGTACTCGGAACGGCAGACATTCTTACCACGGCGATCAATGATGTTATTATCTGTTTGAGAGCAAGGAAATGGCACGGAATGCTTATGCCTACCCCCCATGTATCTGCTGTCTCGGCTTTTCGGCGCCAACGAGCGACCCCTCCGAATGAAGACTGTCGCTCCTCGTCCTCACGTCATCCCTCTCTGGTCAAGACCAGCCCATCGGAGCGATCCCCTTGCCCAATATGCAAGCAACCATTTTCCGTGTATAGAGAAGGCCCTCGTGGGTGGAACACCAAACCATTTACTTTATGCATCGACTGCTTCCGCACACGTCGGCGCAATCAGCGGAGGAAACCCCCGCCACCTACGTCGTCTGCTATCACAGAGTGTAGCGGAACACTTGATGAGACAGGCCATTTAGGAGCAATCATGACAACTCCTGCATCGCCATTGGAAGAGCAAGCAGAGATCTCCCTCCAGGAATCCAGAAGATCAGACAATGCTCACTACGTCTTCCAGGATGGCCACTGGACGAAAGCAGGCATGCGTGCACACCCTCTTATTACCGTGTGTGTTTCTATGGATAAATCATGGTGCCGCACCAGGCATGGCCCCATAGTTGCCAGGAATGTGCCTGCCATTGCAGACACAGGCGCTCAAACTAATGTGTGGTCACTGCGCCATTTCCTAGCGACCGGTTTTGACTGCAGCATCCTGATCCCTGCATCAGACCTAGTCGCTGCAAACCACTCAGGCATCAACATCGTTGGAGCTTTCTTTGCCGTCAATTAAGGGGTTGGACGCTAACAAGACCGAGGTGCAATGTCATGCCATGATCTATGTCAGCGCTGACGTTAGTCACCTGTACTTGTCCCAGGCTACATTAGCGGACCTAGGTGCGCTGTCTCCTCAATTTCCTCTGATAGGTGAGCACCCACCTCTCGAGACTCACAACCAGGACTGTGTCACCCAGCCCCCCACCATCCCTATTCGCTCGATGTCTGGTGGCTGCTCTTCTCTCAGTCAACCTACAGACACTTGCACCTGCCCCCAGCGAACCGCAGTGCCGCCGCCCCCGTCATCACTGCTGTTCCCTTGCACACCAGATAACAATGCCAAAATGCGAGCATGGCTTTTGGACAGGTATGCGGCCTCTACCTTCAACACTTGCCCGCATCGCCCTCTACTATGTATGGCTGGATCCCCAATCGAAATCCACGTTGACCCCTTGGCTAAGCCCGTGGCATGTCACACCCCTGTCACCATCCCCCTTCACTGGCAACAGAAGGTCCACGACGACCTACTTCGTGACGAGGCAATGGGAATATTGGAAAAAGTGCCACATGGCGAACCTACACAGTGGTGCCATCGCATGGTCATTACCAGGAAACATGATGGATCTTCCCGTCGCACAGTGGACTTGTCACCATTAAACAAGTTTTTTAAGCGTGAAACTCATGCTTTTGAAGCACCATTCCATCTTGCTCGTCGAATGCCGAGAAACACATGGAAAACCGTGACAGATGCTTGGAATGGGTATCACAGCGTCCCACTACAAGATTCTGATCGACACCTCACCACGTTCATTACACCATTTGGTAAATGGCGATATACAAGAGCACCGCAAGGTTTCCTTTCGTCCGGAGACGGGTACAACCGCCGATTTAGTGCTATTATCGCCGATTTTGTGCGCAAAGAACGCTGCGTCGATGATACAATTTTTTATGATGATACTCTACAACAGCACTGGTGGCGTACCATTGAATTCCTGACCCTGGTTGGACGGGCAGGTATCGTCCTCAATCCTGAAAAGTTCCAGTTTGCTGAACGTTCGGTTGACTTTGCTGGTTTTCGTATCTCCGAATCGGCTGTAGAGCCGCTGCCCAAATACTTGAACGCTATTCAGAACTTTCCTACCCCCAAGAACATAACAGACGTGCGGAGTTGGTTTGGTCTGGTAAACCAAGTTGCAAACTATGCGCAACTTTGTGACATTTTGGCACCGTCAAACCATTCCTGAGTCCCAAACGCAAATTTCAGTGGTCGGATGAGCTCGACAGAGCATTTATCGATTCTAAAACCGCTATTACTGACGCAATTCGGCATGGCGTGGAGATTTTCGACCCCAACCGACGCACATGTTTGCGGCCGGACTGGTCAAATAGAGGCATCGGCTATTTTCTCCAAAAGCATTGCTTGTGCGACTCTAGTATTCCCAATTGCTGCAATTCAGGTTGGCGGGTGACGTTAGCTGGATCTAGGTTTTTATCGTCGGCTGAGCAACGTTATGCCGCGATTGAGGGTGAAGCGTTAGCGGTCGCATGGGGTTTAGAGCAAACCAAGTATTTTACCCAAAGCTGCTACGACCTCGTCGTAGTAACAGACCACAAACCACTTGTAAAAATTTTTGGTGACCGGACTCTGGATGAAATTACTAATACTAGACTTTTTCGATTGAAACAGCGTACTTTATTGTGGCGTTTTGAGATTTTTCATTTGCCAGGGGTGTCTAACTGTGCCGCTGATGCAGCATCGCGTCACCCGGTGTCGTGTAATTTCAAAGCTACTGTGTTGTCTCATGAGCAAGGCTCACCTGACGTTGTCGAACAGGCACTCGTTGCCGCTATTCAACGTGAAACCTCTGATATTGCATGCTTGCAATGGCGTGATCTAAGAGCCCAGACGAGTCGTGACCCCGCATTAAGCAAGCTTTTGCTTGCTATTGAGTCTAATTTCACTGCAGATGTCTCTAATTCTCCTTTAATACGTCAGAATCTCCCCTTTCGTGACGGCTATTATACTTTAGATGGTGTTATTTTATATCGCGACCGTGTTGTTGTACCGGCATCGCTTAGAAGCATTGCCCTTAAAACCTTACATGCTGCTCATCAAGGCGTGTCGGCCATGGAACGACGTGCAAGGGCGGCAGTATTTTGGCCCGGCATGACTCAGGACATTAACACTACTCGTAATTCTTGTGTTCACTGCAACCGTAATGCGCCTTCTCAAGCAGCTGTCCCACCGATGCCCATCAACCCGCCTACCACGCCCTTCGAGCACATTTTTGCCGACTTTTTTGATTATGGTGGGCGCGACTTTTTGGTGATTGGGGACAAATTCTCAGGTTGGTTAGAAGTGTTTGGCACATTGCCAGAGCCAAACATCGCGGGCGCAGCTGCTTTAATTCGCCTTGTACGGACTTACTTTGCTACGTTCGGAGTGCCTGATGAGGTATCGACAGATGGAGGTCCTGAATTTATAGCTTTTGCCACGCAACAGTTTTTTACAACTTGGGGTGTCAAACATCGTGTGTCATTGGCTTATTTTCCTCAATCTAATGATCGTGCTGAAGTGGCTGTAAAGGCCGCTAAGCGCCTGCTGATGGCCAACGTCAGTCCCAGTGGTGATTTAAATAACGATTCGTTTTTACGAGCGCTGTTACAATTGCGTAACACTCCTGACCCCGATTGTGATATGTCTCCTGCTGAAATAGTGTTCGGTCGCCCCTTGCGAGACGCCTTTTCTTTTGTTAACCGCTTATCCAAATTTACGAATCGTTCGATACGACGCACGTGGCGTGAAGCATGAAGAGCGAAAGAAGACGCCCTTCGTTTGCGTGCCGGACGTAACGACACTGCACTGCGTAGAAACAGTCGCCCCCTAGGCGCCTTGCATTGCGGTGACCGTGTGTTCCTTCAGAATCAAACGGGCAATCATCCCCGCAAATGGGATAAAGTTGGTACCGTAGTTGAGACTCTGGGCTTTGATCAATATGCTATCAAGGTGGGTGGATCGGGACGCATAACCAAACGTAATCGACGCTTCCTCCGACCCATTCCAACCACAGCTCATGATACTACACCTTTTGATCCTGGGGCTCCCTCGATTCCTATTCCATCTTCCTCCCCAGATGCACTATCATGTGGTTCAGCAGTCTGTCAGGAGTCAGGACCCACAGACCCCCCCAATTACCACACCGAACCATCATGACCAGCAGGACGCTTCCAATACCGATGTAAACCACGAGTCATGCTCCACACCCTCAGTTGCTTCAGGACCAAATCAAAGTCTTCCCGACGTCTCTGAGCGTGGCCACCGAAACAACAAGGCCTCACACATGGTTTGTGACGTCACTACCAGTAGTCCGATTGATTGTCCTAGTTTTCTGCGCTATTGTTTTGTCAGCTAACAAAAGTGCGAAATCGCGAGGACTTGCATTGGTTTGTAAAGCACAGTAACAAGCGTTTCACTGAAAGAGTGACAGTTCAGCAATAAGTACTTTTGCTCAGTTGCACTATTCAGTCAAGAAATATGTTGTTAACGTTTACAGTATTTTGCTGTATAATTTAGTACGCAATATTATAAGAAATTACCATAATATTACCACTTATTAACTTGATTAGTACCAGTGTATAAATTATTCACAGTATATTTTAGTATGAGTTCTTAGTAAAAACAACCACTAAAACTATAAAAAGACAATGTACCAGGTCAAAGGACAATGTAGCGTACAGTATTTTTAAAAGTAATTTTAAGCACACTGAAATAATTATGGTTACAGAACCGGCAAAAATTGTGAAGCCATGATTGTGTAAAAGTTTCCAATTAGATCATGCTCAGTTATATTGTGTTGTGTTAAGTTGCAAATGATAAGTAAGCCTATCATCTTTACCTGCATCAGCATGCATGCAAGATATTAAATGTATGAGTTAAGACCAGAGGTGGACAAAGTAGTCGAAAAATCTACTTAAGTAGAAGTATTGTTACTTACTCAAAAATGCCTTTCAAGTAAAAGTAGAAGTATGGCGAAGCATTTCCACTTAAGTAAAGGTAGGAAAGTAGTCAAAATTAATTCTACTTAAGTAATGAAAGTAGAAAGTAATTTCGAATTTCACGTGTTTGTTTATTCTTCGAAGGTTTGCTGTTGTGACGCTTACGATCAGTGTTCAAGCAAAGCCATACTTACGGTTGCATATCAAAAAATCAAGGTTTTATTATTCTCTTGAAATTACACCGAAGCGTGTTACGAATACGATTTAGTAGGGACTCTGGGCTCATCTCCGCGCCTGGACAACACAGCTTGAGAAGAAATGTCGCAGCGATGGCGAGTTGTTAGCAACACTGTTCGTTAACCGGCTAGGGAATTGAACCCCAGACGGGCCGCAGCAAACGCAACGACGTTAATCGCTAATCTTTTTCGTATGAACCAGGAGTAATGCGCATGTCTAGTTTGTCTACTGTACCATGCTAATCAGGGTTCGGTATGTTTTTTTTTTTAGTGAGACTGCGTCAACACCTGATATTTGATGCAACGCAAAAACACACTACCCTAGATGACCTGTAAATGAATCGTCGTAACCAGTGTTGGGACTATTGCCACTTTCACGAGTCCGAGTGCGAGTCCTTAAGTTACGAGTCCGAGTCTGAGTCCACCAAAACTCAAAATCACGAGTGCGAGTCCGAATGCCACGAGTCCGAGTGCGAGTCCGAGTCCGCCAAAACTGAAGATCACGAGTCCGAGTTCGAAAATTTAACCGAAATGTGAAATTTAAAATTTGGCTAAAGTTATTTCAGTATGGACAAACGCTTTCGGAGATTCTGCAAGAAGACGTTTGCGCAACGTTTCTGCAAGCGTTGCACAATCTTCTAACTAGGCCCTTTACACACAAAAAAAAGTTGCATTAACGCTTTTGCAAGAGCTCTTGTAGATAAAATTTTGTCGTCTACTTCAGCCTTAATTTACGCCCGAGTTTGCAAAACTTCTCATGGCCGAAAAAGTCAAAATTCGAGGTTTTCCTTCTTTTATACCAGTATATTTTGTTTAGCCAGTTCAGTTTTGACGAAGTTTTTTCAGCAAAAGTATGCGAGTGACGTCGCATGAAACATTCTTACATTGTTGTTTGAATTTGCAAAAAATTTTGTAAGTTATTGAAACGACCGACGCTCGCGTCGAGTGCTACAGTATTTTGTTTTTACTTAGCCATTTTCAAACTAATGAGTGCGAAATTTCGGACTTTTGCTTATAACTCAAGAGCTGTTTGGTGTAGCTACATGAAATTTTGACAGCAGTTTGAGACTATTGATTTGCATGTTCGTATCAAATTTTGAGGCAATTGGTTACGTGACTTTGGTTTTAGGAACCAAAAACCGCCCCGCAAGTTTGGCGTAAAAAGCGGTCTCATTCAAAAACGGCTTAAGTACGACAAAAAATATTTCACACGGTTATATGTCTTAAGCTACCTTTTCATCCCAACTAACTCACTTTTGGCCGTAATGAGGTTTTTTTCTTTTTTTCCTTTGTTTTGCTTTTTTTTCTTCCTAAATCTTGTACGCTCTTCTTCTCCTAAACTACAAAACATCGAAATCTAATTTTTTTGTAAAGTTATTGAGTTGCAAACGCAATTCTGTCTTTCGAAATATTTTGAGGCCACTCCACTGGGAACCCTCCCGAAATCGGGCCCAAAAATTGAATTTTTTGAAAATGAACAAAATGAAAACCGCTCTAACTAGGGCGCTAGTTTCTTTGATATCAGCAGATACTTAACAGACAAGTATTTTGGCATACTTTGGGGGGTGCCACCCCTACGGCGACCCCCCAAAAATGACCCCCAAAATCAATTGTTTGAACAGCTTAACTGAGCTGACAGTGCTTTTTGATATCAGTAGATATTTAACACACAAATATTTGACGTAGTTTGGGGCTACCCGTCTCCCCAGGGACTCCCCCAAATAGACCCTCCAAAAATGAAGTTTCTGAACAGCTCAAGCTAGGGTGCTAGTTTTTTTATGATATCAGCAGCTACTTAACAGACAAATATTTTGACATAGTTTGGGGGTGCCACTTCTGGGGACCCCCAAATATTAATTTTTTGAATGGCTTAATCTAGGGTGCTTGTTTTTTTGAAATCTGTAGATTCTTGCGTCGGTCGCTTAAAGGGGTTGCTACTCAGAAAGCTCCCATCTAGTTTTTCACAGCAGTTAATTACTTTTCGGGATATCAGATTCAGAAAATAATTTTAAACAAATCAAATCTTTCATTATACTCATTGTTCTCTTTTCAATTTTTGTTTTATACTCGTTATATTACGCCGAAGTGTGCAAAGAGTTAGCACTGCCCATGTCCACATCATACGGCCTGGGCAACACAGCTCCTTTCGAAGAAACGTCGTAACGGCGGCGAGTCGTTGGCAACAGTTTGTCCGATTTCACTGGCCCAAGATTTAAGCCTCGGACCTCTCCAGAGACGAACGCGTTACCGCTCAACCAGCAAAAGAGCTTATTTCAGTAGATTTGTCACAGCGTCCAATAAAAAATAGAGCTTTATTAGAACTTTTAAGTTGCGTATTAATCAGTTAATGGACAAAAGCGTGCAAAAAAGTATCATCTTTTCGGAAACTGGGCAGACTGGTGGTGTAGTATTGCATTCAATTAATACTGAGTGAACCAAGTTTATGTGCATTTTTTCAGTAGTTTAACTACTTTTGGAAGTAACCTAAAGCCAAAAGTCGACCAGCTGAAGCTAAAAAATAGAAGGACCTTCATAATTTTCATCAGTTTACGGACAAAGGTTGAGGATCATTAAGTTCGCGATTAAGCACGCAACTAGATTTTGCTGGGGAGCTTTGGATTTGTTGGGTTATATAAACCCTTGAATTTTGGGATTATATTTCTAAGTGATTTTGCGAAGGGGGGCTGAAAGCCCTTTAGCCCCTCCTGATTGCGCCACTTGTCGCCATGGTTTGGTATCTTTTGTCGTTTCATAACTAATAAACTAGAATTGTTATTTTTATTTTAGAAGAAGAACCTCAGTTTTAAATACATTTGTCATTATCTATACATAATTTAGAGAATGCATTATGCAATTTTTGTTTTTATGGTTTATGAATAATTTGAAAAATGAAAGAATAAGTTTTTGCTGAATTGGCTGTATATACCTGTTCATGTTTTAACCAACTTACTCACCAACAGAAAAAATTTTTGTTTGCAAAAACCTTAGAAAATTCAGGCCTAACCAAAGCCCATACACAGAAAAAGTTAACCAGCCCTGCACTGCAGAGTAATCAAAAAAAACACTTCATGCTTTATCATCTGGATACGGTAATTTTTGTCAGTCTTATCAGCAATTTTTTGAATGCAAGCTGATTCTTTTTAGGTTTTCATTCTCCATTGTAACATTAAAGAATCAGGTGTAAAATTTAACATAACTTAACACAGACAAAACATTATCTCCCTCCACTACCTGCGAATACTTGAATAGTGAATACCTTTCAAGAACTTTTCAGCCATGCGATATCTTGAGCACATTTTACCTATCGGCATCATCAAAACAAACGTGATCAAACCAATGACACCAAAACGCTAAAAAAATGCGGTTGCCAAAATATAAAACCAAATTCAATTAGTTTCATTTTGATTTGGGTAAGAAATCTCTCCCTGCCAAAGATGATGCATTGCTTGTCACATTTATATTTTGTGGATATATAGTAGCTCTGTAATAAGACTTTACAATAAGACATTCAACAAAAATCACGAGTCCGAGTCCGAGTCTGAGTCCTCTCAAATTCCATGAGTCCGAGTCTGAGTCCGAGTCCCAAGGGCACGAGTCCGAGTCCGAGTCCTTAAAAAGTGGCCTCGAGTCCGGACTCGGACTCGAGTATTCCCAACACTGGTCGTAACTATTCAATAAGTTTCGTAGTACTATTGTACACGTTGTGAGGTGGAATAATGTACACTACCTAACGGTCGAGTTCAACAATCCATTTAAACTTTTATTGGATTAAACCTGCTATGTACAATATGAAGTAAGCCAATCAGCAGGTCACCACAGATTCGTAACATCTAATTCGTACAAATCTTCACCCGGGTATACGATATACCAATTGGTATGCGAAACGGTAATTATGGTACTCGGTATACAGAGGGTATACGAAACACAACTGCGATCTCCAAAAAAAAAAAAAGAAAATGGTCTCCACTTACATTCGGGCTAGATTCGGTCCAATTTCGCCCAAATCTAAGCATGAAAAATCGGATCTACAAAAAAAGTCTACACCGCTTACACGGGCTAGAATATTTTGTGGAGTATACAAAGTTTTCGAAAATTGCAAAAGGTATATCACGTAAAAAAAGGTTGAAGAGCACTGATCTAAACAATGCGTTACTCTGCTCGGATGGCTAATTGTATAGCTCGCATGCCTCTAGAGCGGTAAATGACAGTCACGCAAATGACAGTAGGCTGCTAAGATAGTTTAGATACAGGCTAGTCTAAATCTTATAATTTATCAATGCTGGTACTACGGTAATAGCCCAAACGCTAAAATACTGGCAGCTATCGGCCTAAGTGAAGGCTTTCAACTACCGGTATCTATCTGCAATACTTCTTTGGAAAATCTGACAAACAATAAAGTACACAATAATACTGCGCCCACCTAAAACAAAGAAATTCCAGAAAACCTTGCTAAACCTCAAAATTGCGGCTCATTACCGGTACATAGACTGTAATCACAGCGTACCAGACTTCTGTTTCGCGTCCTGCACGAACATGTTTTCGATAAGCAGAGTTGCCAGATATAATGAACAAACAAAAAAACTTCAAATCGTGGTCATTGGTCAAATCATCATCAAAAAGGATTGGCTAGGTGTTTACTTCTACTTTACATAAAAGTCATTACTACTCAAGTAGCGTTACTTCGAGAGAATTTTACTTGAAGTAAAAGTAGAAGTATCACAAATGAAAAATACTTAAGTAAGTCGCTAGTTACCGAAAATACTACTTAAGTAGTCTACTTAAGTAGAACTACTTCGTTACTGACCACCTCTGGTTAAGACAAGAATAGTTAGCAAATGTTGTTGAACTGAGTTCTTTGCTGATTTAATACTGGCTTTGTTTTAAATTTACTACTGTGGTTGTCGCAGGACAAAATTTTAATTTATGCCATTAAAATCTGTTAACCTACTTTCACTTTGAATATTTTGGTACCTTCAGAAGTGATTGATACCTTATAGATGTAGTGTGCCCAACTGCAAAGGAAATTATGATACAGGTCCCAAAGTAGCCGTTTTCGGATTCCCTGAAGAAACCGATTAAAAGAAAAAATGGATACATTCTATTACAAGAAAAGATCTTATTCCATCCAAAAATAGCAAAGTAAGTTTAACAGGTATTCAAGACTACTATTGGCTGTTTCATTACTTGCTGAAGTACGGTCGATAATTTTTCGATGCAACTTAAAGTTGGTGCAACATACTATACGGAAAATATTATTTTGGAAGTTAATTGTGTACATATACTACGAAGAAATATCAAGATTTGATTAGATTTTTGTCGCGTATGATAATTAAATATTTTGCTCATAACCTGAAAACTTGTGTTATGATGTGTTACAGAAGGTTGTTCTATAAATTAAATGGCCTAGTTAAGGTTTATTTCGATCACACGCCCTGCAATTTTTGCAGCAAGTATAGTAATATTCTACTTGTATTTCTAGGTGTGCGAACTTCATTTTCATCCTCACGAAATTCTGCGTACAACTTTAACATTTGATGAAAAAAATGGAAAAACAGTAAAGTAAACATCTTCATCTAACTTTCTTCCCATTCCAATTGCTATTGCGGAAGAAGACATTAGTTCTGCCAGCGACACCATTCCCGTGATTGCCTATATTGGCGGTTATTGTTGTGATTCCATCAACAAAAAATTAAAGTGCGAGGAATGTAAACTTTGCATAGTCTCCAGCGATGTGGATGATACCAGCTTCAACTATTCTTTGATCAAAGGCATAAGTAGAGGAAAACTTTTATATCCTAATGCTGACATTTTGCACATAGGACTCATAAGCTATATTGTAATATAAAAGATTGCATACTTTTGACGAATTTCTCAGGTCAAACTCACAACGTGCTCTTTCAGTCAATTCAATTTTAGCTACACTGAAGGATGAAGTACTGTTGCTCGATTTTTTGGCTCCCTGTTCGTCCAATCATAAGTCGATTCAATTGGTTAAAATTGCAATCTACTCTTGTGTTGACATATTACTAAACAATTATTGCTTTATGAAAAACGATGTATTAGGGGCTGCAAAGTTTTCAAACAGAAGAAAATTGGCAACTCTTCAATCACTTATTAGTACTGTATAATACCTTGTAATCGCTCAGTATCCATTATTGCGTAGCATTAAAATGTGTTTTTTTTCTCTCATTCGATTTTATTTGAAATAGCTGACATCAACTTCTGTCAATAAGTTAAACGTAGTGGGAGTTATAAAATTAAAATGCGCATTGAAAATCTAGTAGTTATATTGGAAATGGCATAGCTATAGTGATGGACAAAGTAATATCTATATGTTTTTTTTTTGTTTTTTTTTAGCAAAGTTTCTGGAAATTAAAGTGCAATTTTGTTTTAGTGTCATAATCCATTGAGACCATTTTCAACATTGAAATATTAACTCTGCAATGAATAACCGATAAGTTTGACGTCCTGCTCTGCAATAAATGTTAATCGCTTTTAAATACTTTGTTTATGTCTGATCGAGGTTTTTGCTGTTAAATACTTGGTTTACAGTATTTCGTCAATGTTTTCGAAAATCACAATATTATGTTATTTCTACTGTAACTGTTGTGAGGTATAAAAGCAGTGTTAGTAGGTTACGCAGAGATTCATTAAATTGTGATATTTGCACTTCTATTTGTAGTACAAGTTGTAATGGAATTAACTTTTACATTGCACAAATCTTCAAGTATTTTACTGTGCTAAGATCAAAACCAAAAAGAATATTTGTTTATTTTAATTTTTCAATATTGCAAGAATGCGGTGTTGGCTATCTATAATTAATTTTTTGTCAGGTATTGTGTTCATAATATTCTAAATTACTTCATTTTAAGTGTTAACTAACGTAGTTATTCTCACCAGTCACCTACCGCTAGCAAGCAAAAAAGTTTTCGCCAGACAGACTACTCGCTATGACGTCATCGCCTTTTTCAAAACCATGCTTGAGGCCTTGTTGTTTCGGTGGCTACGCTCTGAGCCCCTTCCTTCACCGATATGGGTGGTCCCTCAGCTTGCCCTACAGTACGTCGCTCTAATCGCATTCGCCGTCCCACGCTGGAATTGGACCCGACCAATGGGCTATGGGTCAAGAAGGGGTCCACGTCATAACCCTGGAGCGGGAAACGAACTGGGAGGATGTAAAATTGTGCCATGTTTATCTTGTTATCGTTCGTTTGTGCTTCGTTTATTACGTCACTGTTATTGCTAACAGTTGTTTTAGTTCACTCTTTGCCGTGTCAGTCTCTAGGCTAGCGGAGTAATACGTTAAGTTAGTGTTGAGCTTGTATTCAGTTTGGTGTAGCTTTGAGTTTCAGTTTACTTATCGTCTGTACTACTTTCAGATAATGATTCAATCATTTTCGAGTAATATAATTGTACATCGAAAATAAGTCGTATTTCTTCAGTGGCATTCGAATTAGGGGGGGGGGAGGCTCTGGGCCCCACCTCGGCTACACCTATGAAACCCAACGTTATTTGTATTTTATGCTCATGAAACATCATATAATATCTTATCTATTGATTTTTCCATTCTATCGTTTTTTCTTTCAGCTTGTCATTTTGTCCAAAAAAAGCTTATTTGTCGTGCTCAAGGATGGCAGTACGGTACGTTGGTACGGTACGGTACGGTACGCCTCAATTTTTCCTAAGTACGGTACGCTGGTACGGTACGCCTTTTTTGTAATGGTACGTGTACGGTACGTTGATACACTGTTTGAATTAAAAATCCCAAACTTTTGGCAAATTATTGCACCGGATTTTTAGATGCAAAGGCAAAAGACAGCTGAAGCCGACGCTAAAGGTGTGAATTGAGATCGCTGATTTATAGACTAGTGATTTCAAAGTCAGTTAAAGTTGCGAGTACTTAAAAGCAAGAATGGCAGTATGGTACGGTACGCCTCAATTTTTGCTACAAAGTACCGTGCGCTGCTACGGTACGCCTTTTTTGGAATGAATGAATGAATGATTTATTCATCGCTCTACCCAAAATTTCAAACACCAAAACTAAATATCAGCATAGGTGGGCACAAGTCCGTTAATCGTTAATCCGTTAATAACGAAGCTAACTTTTTCATTAACTCGTTAATCCGTTAAAAAGTTTTTTCATGTTAACGGTCTAAATTAACTTCCGTTAAGTGCTGTTAACTTCCGTTAAGGTTTTTATCGTTAATATCTTTCAGCTTCGTTGTGCATTTGAACTTGTTTTTATCTTGAAATTAGATTAGACTGTAAAATGTAACTTTCAAAACACAAAAAGACCACCATAGCAATAAATATTTCCTTACAATCAGCTCAACAGCGTCAATACGTGTTCTAGAAGCGAGTGAATAAAACGAAATGTAAATTACACGCAAGATGTTAACGGATTAACGGACTTTATTAACTTCCGTTAATTAAATCTGAAAATAACGGATTAACTTTAACGAAGGTGTGAAGTTTGTTAACGGACTAGTAGTTAACGAAGCTAACGTTTTGCATTAACTTGCCCACCTATGAATATCAGATATATACATGCGAAAGGAGACTGTGAAGTGACCCAAGATGGTCTTCGAGTCGAACAGCCACCTGCACCTAAGATAAAAAGTTTATATCTTCATTAGATCTAGAACCCTAAAAAACAGCCAAAAGAAAGGGAAAAAGAAGAAGAAAAAAAAAAATGGAAAAAAAAGGAAAAATCTACAAACCAGAGGTGGAGTCGAGGACACAAGGCTCGAGGCCAAGGACACAAAAAAAATCCGAGGCCAAGGCCAAGGACAGCCTTTCCGAGGACAGACACTCTCGAGGCCAAGGACAGGAATGCTCGAGGCCAAGGCCAAGCACACAAGCGCAAGTGCTCTCCAAAAAAAAAAAAAAAGGTCTTCACAAAAATTTTTCAAGCGATCTCCAAAAAAAAAGGTCTCCACAAAAATTTTTCAAGCGATCTCCACAAAAAAACGTTTTCCATAAAAATTTTCAAGCTTCTCAAAATTTTAACAATCCAAAAAATAGTGCTGTCCTCGAGCCGCGGACAGGCCAATTTTCGAGGACTTGAGGCCAAGGAATTGACCTTCGAGGCCAAGGCCAAGGACTTCAAAATGTGTCCTCGAGGACTCCACCTCTGCTACAAACACTACGTTTAACGTAACTGTTACAAAACCAGTTGTAGCAAAAAATGAGTTTGTATATTTCTTTTTTAGCAATATTTTGCAATAGAATTTTCTTGTATTTATTACAAAATTTTTTGTAATGCAATTTTCTTACATCAAGATCTATTTTATTCCAAATTGATACACTTTGAAACTTAATTGAGCGTTGAGTTTTTTTTGTTTTGAAACGAGGGAAAAAATAATTTTTATGAATAGAACTACGGGTAGCGCAATTGTGAACGTTAGCTACTTTTTAAAAATACGAATTAAGAGGAGACGGTAAAGAATTTGTGGAAGCTTTGTGCATTATCTTTGCAGTTTCAAAATTATACAGTTCTTCATTTAAAAAAATTTTTAAGTTAAAATAATGTTTTGTGATAGATTCTCGTGGCTGAATTCCAGAGATTATTCTTATCGCCTTGTTTTGAAGTACTTGCAGTCTTTTTAAATATGTCGGATAAGTTGAAGCCCAAATCAGCAAAGCGTATAAAAGATGAGCATGAACAAATGAGTAGTAGAGCATAAGCAAAACAGATCGTGGCATAAACTGTCTTAACCTAAATAGAATGCCAATAGACCTAGCTATTTTACTTTGAAGTGCACTTAAATGATTTTTGAAATTTAACGAATCATCAAGTGTGACACCAAGGTATTTAACTACAGTAGTTCTAATTATTTGCGTGTTATTATAATATAAAGTTATAACATCTTCTTCCAATTTTGGTTTCGAATTGGGACGAATTAGCATAAACGTAGATTTTGATGGATTTATAGTCAATTCATTACTGTCACACCAGCGATTTAATTTATCAAGAGCATTGTTTGATATAATTTGCAAGTCATCAACATTATTACTACTGCAAAGTAGGCAAGTGTAATCTGCAAATAGTCGTGGGGTTGAATTTAAAACATTTCGAAGATCGTTAATATAAATTAAAAAGAGTAATGGCCTCAATATGGAACCTTGCGGGACTCCGCAAGTAACTTGCTGAAGTTCAGATTGAAAATTGTCTGCATATACAAATTGCTTTCTTTCTGAGAGATAAGATGTAAGGAGTTCATGAGTAGGGCCCCTAATACCAGAGGTGGAGTCCTCGAGGACGTCCGAAGTCCTTGGCCTTGGCCTCGAGGCCTCAAGTCCTCGAAAATTGGCCTGTCCTCGGCTCGAGGACAGCACTATTTTTTGAATTGTTAAAATTTTGTGGAGCGGTTGAAAAATTTTTTGGAAAACGTGTTTTCGTGGAGAGATCGCTTGAAAAATTTTTGTGAAGACCTTTTTTTTTTTTTTTTGAGATCGTCTGAAAAATTTTTGTGAAGACCTTTTTTTTTTTTTTTGGAGAGCACTTGCGCTTGTGTCCTTGGTCCTTGGCCTTGGCCTTGAGCATTCCTGTCCTTGGCCTCGAGAGTGTCTGTCCTCGGAAAGGCTGTTCTTGGCCTTGGCCTCGGATTTTTTTTGTGTCCTTGGCCTTGGCCTCGAGCCTTGTGTCCTCGACTCCACCTCTGCCTAATACCATAATGATATAGTTTGTGTAGTAACTTTTCTTGATTAACTGTATCGAATGCTTTTTTGAAATCCATCATCATTAGGATGGTGTATTGTTTGTTTTTGATATTGTCATAGCATGCTGTTAAGATGTTAATTAGAGCATGTGTGGTTGAGTGGTTTTCACGAAAACCATATTGATGTTCAAAAATAATCTTATGTTTGTGTAAAAATTTTACAAGCCTTTCTTTAATCAATTTTTCAAGAACTTTTGATAAGCTTGATAGGAGAGAAATAGGCCTATAATTTTGGGCTTCGTGTATACTCCCAGATTTAAATAATGGAATAACTTTTGCGATTTTCAACGAACTGGGAAAATTACCATATTCAAACGCTTTAGCAAAATAAAATTCCAAGATAGGTGCCAGAACAGATGCGCTTATTCTTAAAAAATATGCAGATATATTATCATGTTCACTAGCTTTAGCAGAATTCAACGACATTATTGTGTTAAAAATCTCAATAGCGCTGGAAAGAGTCAAACAAATAGAGTCGGAAGTTCTGTTTTTTAGATATTTTCTAAAATCCTCTTAATTATTTGATTTAATCGAGTCAGATAATTTTTGTCCGATTTCTGAAAAATAATTATTTAAATTATATTGGCCACTGTTTTTGGATCATCTGTCAGCACATTATTTAAGTTTAGTGAAATATGAGTTGTGGAGTCATTGTTCGTTTTTGGATGCAGCACAGAATTTACGGTTTTCCATATTTCTCTTGGATTGTGTTTAATTTCATCAAATTTGTTTTTATAGTGTAGGGCCTTTGACATTCGTTTAACTCGCTTCAGCTTGTTAGCATATTGTTTGAAATAACCTATATAGTATCTGGAGTACCATTCAAAAAATGACTTTGATACAGTCTTTGTTTATTTTTTATAGAAACTAAAATGCCTCTAGTTATCCAAGGTTTATTATATAATCGTAATCAGGGTGTCGAACCGAACCTGAACCCGAACCGTAAACCCGAATGAACCGTTTTATTTTGGTGAACCTGAACCGAACCTGAACCGGCAAAATTTTACTTCAGTGAACCTGAACCAAACCTGAACCCTCAAAATTGTGCTCAAGTGAACCCAAACCGAACCTGAACCCCTAACAAAAGTAAGAATATATTTTTCCATATCCAGATGCCACTCGGGCTGGTACACGCACAATAAGAGCAGTGGTGATCATCAACAGGATAAGCAATTTCTCCTTTTTTTTTTCTGGACGAAACGAGTAACGACAGTTAAATTTTAAGTCAATGAACCCGAACCGAACCTGAACCAGTAATATTTTACTTGAGTGAACCTGAACCAAACCTGAACCTCAAAAATGGTGGTCAAGTGAACCCGAACCAAATCTGAACCGCTAAAATATTTTGAGCAGGAGCTAAACCTGAACCCGAACCGTTATTTGAAACGGTTCAACACCCTGATCGTAATTGTTTTCTGGACAATTTAACTATTGGAGCGTGGTGATTAATTACTTTTTGGATAACATTAATCAATTCATCAAATTTTTCATTAAAATTTTCCTTGTTAATGTATTGCATTGTAAGGAAGGGATCATTTGAGTGAAAAAGTTGTGTAACTTCTTAGAAAATAAGTTAAATTATTCCTGAAGTAAAATAGGCAGAACTAATTTAGTAGTTCACAGAGACATCACGTCTTACAATCCTACTTCATTTGACAACACCTTAATGCTGTCTCCGCGTCTTAGAAAATGTTTCTACATTAAGGTTTTTAATAACATGGTACGGGTACAGAGCTGGACAGCGCTGTTTCGAGCTTTTAGCTCTCATCGGCAGCCCTCAGCTATCTCAGCCCTCAGCTATCCAGTGGAAGTTGACATGGCTTCCCAGGAGTCGACCACGAAGGACGTCAAGATGTTGCAGTATGGTACGGGTACGGTACGTTGGTACGGTACGCTTCAAAAACGGAACTGAAGTACGGTACGGTTGAAGGTGCGAGGTACGTAGTACGCAAATTCTGAACGTACCGTACCGTACTGCCATCCTTGGTCGTGCTAAAGTATACTGATGTCATTAAGTCCAAAAGTCATGGCGGAGTCGACTATCCAAAGTCCATTCCAAATTTGAGTCAAAATGAAAAGTCGAACTGACTACAGAACAGCAGTTAGTATTGACACTATTGATGTAGCGTTGACAAAGCTGTGGTGAATATAGACTGAAGAAAGACAGAACAACAGCTAGCCTGCTGTAATTTAACTGTACTTCCAAACTAGGTTTTGATTTCTCATTACCCTGCAGGACTTCGGCCTATGCCTACTGCTACTACAGTAGTAGGATTGTGAATGTGCTGCTAGTGCTACAGTACCGAGTAGAACTAACACTAACAGTAACTGCCAACCGGTGGGCTAATTCAGTTGGCCTACTGTATTTGCTAACTAGCTAAGCTTACCTGTACAGTGCAGTTTTAAGCTGTAAGTTTACAGTGGCTGTTTACCACCGTCAGGTTCAGCCAAGTTTGTCTGCAGTGGCAACTACCGGTGGGTTGTAACATTATCTGAATCTGTAGTAAAATAAGCTTATAATAATCAGCAATGATTAATATTAATAATAATGAATGAAAAGCTGCTATAGTATACCAGGTAACCTACAGCGTATCTCAAGTCAGTAAGTGCAATCGCATTTTTACATCTGCGATACACTAAACTTACCAATAGCAATATAGAGATATATCAAGGCCAATCATAAAATTGCTAAAATCATTGCAATACAAAATTAGTAGTCTACCAGTTTGCGTTATACTATATACGTACAGGGTAACAGTAACTTAAGCTAAGCAAGATGAAGAATAGGCCTTCGTTAAATACCAAATGTGTAGGCTATCGGTAGCCTAGTAGGACTGTAATCCTGAATCAGGGCTTCAAACTAAAGCGAAAAACGAAATGCCTTGATGCACAGAACATGCACGGTTAAATAAACAAACATTTGGGTGACGTCACTCTTTTTCGAAAATTTTAGTTTTGATTATTACAGTTACCGGTACAGGCTTGGGTTAGGGTTTAGGTTGGACTTTGAGTTAGGGCTAGATTTAGGGTTAAGGTGAGAGTTAGGGCTTAGGGTTAGTTTTGTTAGGCTTTATTAGGAAATGTCTGCGCGCATGGAACATGCGCCAAGCCTTTTCCTAAAAAAAAGGCAGTGGCTAGGCTATTTTGCCTCTAGAGGCAAAATATTGCCATGTTATTTTGTCATTTGGAGGCAAAATAGTCCAATTGCTGTTTTGCCTCTAGTGCCAAAATAGCCCTAACCCAAACTCTAACCTTAACCCTTATCCTAGTCCTAACCTTAACCCTAAGCCTAACTTTAACCCTAACCGTTATCCAAACCCAAATCGAGGAAAAACACTATTTTGCCTCTGGAGGAAAAAGAGCCACTTCCAAAAAAAAAAACTGTTGTGTTACCCGTACCGAACTTGAACTTGAGAAAAAAGTTGTCTTGAACTCAAAGTTGAAGTTTTTAAAACTGTTAAAAGTTATTAAAATGAAGTTTAGATTTAAAAAAATTGTCAGACAGAAATATTTTATGTTACCCATACAAAGTAAATTGAGATTGTCAAATTGAGATTGAGCTTTGTTTATGCTGTGGCAACCTAAAAAAATATGTCTACAAAAAGAGAGCAATTAAGTCAAAAAGTACGGTAAACTTAGTATTTTTGTCCGCCTGAACTTAAACATGAAAAACGTGATATTTAGCGGAACTTAAACTTGAAAAAATTAAATTAGAGAACTTGGACTCGTTAAAATAAGTTGAATTCAAAGTTGACCTCAAATAGAAATAAATGTAGTTTGCAGCCCTAACTGTAATGTACAGTAGTTTGTAGGCTAAGTAACACTCAAATTTTTCTTATCAAGACAAGATCAGGCTGTCAGGGACAAAGAAATATAATGAATACAGTCTGCAGTATGAATCGGTTGTAAATTTCATTCTGTATTCACAATATAAATTTTTGTAGCCTACAGTTGGCTGCAATACAGTAAGTACACATATTCTACGTCACCAAACTAGGAAAACTAGTTTTGAAATATGCTATCACAAATGTTTTAATCAGCAATTTTTCCCGAAGGATTTTCTGAAGCATTCAGTGAAGGTGCTGACACAGCTTTTTGAGGAAGAACAAGAACATTCCAATGGTTAATCTGTTAATGACACAAACAGCAATAAGTCTTTTTTTTGTTCTAGTAGCTTATAGCCTAATAAGTAGTTTACCACAATTTATGAAGTTTGCAATCATGACCTTAAGTTTAATGGAGTGTCGTTAAGTTTGAGTCGTTGCTTTTTTTCGAAAGCTCTGCAACTCGTGTATGAGCGCACATGCGCTCTCTACTCTCCGATTTAAGCTATTCCCCAAATCTAGCCCTAACCCTAATGGGTGCACGCATGAGAGGAGTGAGAGTGCATGCATGCTCATACACAAGTTGCAGAGATTCTGAAAAAAAGCTGATGGCTTATACTTAACGACGTCTGTTCAATGCTTAGGTTTATTAAAGAGTAATTTTTGTGTGAAATAGTTGTTTTTGTGAGCTACAGGTACTGTAGCTTATTTTTGACAGTTTGGTAGAGAATGATTATTTCACTAAAACTTTTAAATTGAAGGGACTGAAATGAAAATGAGGAGTATCAGTATTCATCTGCGCATTTTTCATTTACCTTTTTAGAGTTAGCTTTAAAGTAAGGTTTTGACTTTTGAGTTTAAATCATGATAGATTTGTGTCAAAATCACAGTAATAAAAAAGGCGAATAAAAATTTCGGGTGAAATACCGATAGTCTTTTCCTACCAGTGTTTAAAATGCCATATTGCTTTACTAATTTTGCATTGCTGGTGCCAGTAATTCAAAATTAGTTTATTATAATTCAAAATTAGCTATATTGATATATATCTGGTATTTTGCTGTAGAATTGAATAGGGCTACACATACAATACATTGTGAGATTGCAATTTCCCATTTGTGTCAGTAGTGTTTAAAAAACTCAATTTTTATGTTGCTTTCAAATTGATTAAATCCTTGGAAAAATTTTCAGTTTAGTATATGTTATACAATAATGTCATTTACAAAAAAATCCGAAAAAGATTTTTTGGTCACAGAATCAAAACCAGATGATTACAATGCCACTTTGCAATCCAGCAATGTGAGGTTATGTAGCTTGGTGGATCAACAGGTAGGTGTAAATTTATTGTTGGCATTTTCACAAGAAATAAGACAGTGTTGAAATGAAGGAAATGCCACCATAAGTGCATATTATTGACCAATAAAAGTTTGTTATTTTTATTAATCATTCATAAAGTACAGCGTAGCAAATTTGAATACTGTATCTGTCAAGATTTTGCTTTTATTATTCAAGCATTAGGAAATTCAAAAGTTATGTTGTAAGCATGTTATACTGTAGTGGTTTCATGACATTTTTTTTAGAATCATGAACAAATGAATCGAAACAAATTATCAACTTTTTTTGGAGTGATTGTGCCTTGCTGTTTATCAATGTTCAGCGTCATTTTGTTTCTTCGTATGGGCTTTATCGTAGGCCAGGCTGGTTTATTGGAAAGCATATTGATGGTTATATTGGCCTATGCCATAATAGGTTTCACGGTTTTGTCCATCTGCGCTATCTCAACAAATGGAGCTATTGAGGGTGGCGGAGCATACTGTATCCTTTTGCTTTGTAGTATTTTTGTATGTAGCAATGCGATTTAGTTTATTTGGTAACAATTTTGTATATTTCAAACTTCTAACTGCTACTTTAGAATTAGATCAAAATACGAGGTCTGTTCAAAAAGTATCCGACTTTTTTGTATAAAACACACAACACAATGAATTCTGAGAATTTTATTCAATCGCCTTCAAAATATTCCCCTTGGTGGTGCACACACTTTTCCCAGCGCTTCTGCCACTTCTGAAAACACCTCTTGAACTCCACCTCCGCAATGCCCTGAAGCTCCTCCGTCGATTTTTTCATAATGTCTTCTCTGGACTGAAATCGTCTCCCTTTCAGAGTTAGTTTTAGCTTGGGGAACAGCCAGAAATCACACGGAGCCAAGTCGGGAGAGTAAGGCGCCTGTCTAACAAGTGGCATGTTGTTTTTGACAAGAAAAGCTTGGATCACATGTGCGGTATGAGCGGGGGCATTATCATGGTGGAGCTGAAAATTCTTTGCTGCCCACATGTCTGGCCGCTTTCTTCGAACAGCATCTCGAAGATGACGTAGAACCTCTAGGTAGTATTCTTTGTTGATTGTCTGGCCTTCTGGGGCGTACTCATGATGCACGATGCCACGGGAATCAAAAAAGCAGGTCAGCATCACTTTCACATTGCTGCGAACTTGCCGAGCTTTTTTTGGTCGTGGTGATTCCGGATGCTTCCACTGCGAAGATTGAAACTTGGTTTCTGGGTCATAGCCATAAACCCAAGTCTCGTCACCGGTGATGATGGTCTGAATAAATTCTGGGTCATGGTTTGCACAATCAAGCATGTCCTCAGCAATTTCCTTCCGGAGTTCCTTCTGTTGCTCCGTCAGCAACTTTGGAACAAACTTAGCAGACACTCTCCGCAGGTTCAAATCCTCAGTTAGTATGGTATGAACTGAGCCTGCGCTTATTCCCGCTTCTCCAACAATTTCCTGTATCGTTACACGACGATCCTCCAGCACTTTTTTAGGCACCTGATCCATCACCTCATTATTTCGGCTTGTGGATGGCCTCCCTGAGCGGTGATCACTCTCAACGGATGCACGGCCATCTTTAAAGCACTTAAACCACTGTTTTATCTGAGTTGGGCTTAAGGCATCGTGTCCAAAAGCTAATTGATTCTTTCGAATTGTTTCAGCTTGATTATCACCAAGTTTTTGACAAAACTTGATGCAATACCGCTGTTCAATTTTTTCTGTCATTGCAACGAAATTTGCTGAAAATTAAAAAACCGACGAACACATGCGAGGCACCTGCATTAAATACTTCACAGAAAGAGAAAGGAATGACGAAACGGCTTGAAAAGCTTCACGATTACGCATGAATGTATGTGTGTGCTACCACGCGTCGCACGAGCGATTCGCTCATAATTTGTTGGCGAGAGAGAAAAAAGTCGGATACTTTTCGAACAGACCTCGTATACTGTATTTATTCAAATGTAAGTCGCATGCGTGTATAAGTCGCACCCCCATTTTTGACATGAAAAACAGGACAAAAGTTTTTTAAGCATTATTCATTCATTGCTATCACATAACAAAAAATTAAAAACCATTGAAGTTATCACTGTCGTCACTTTTTTCAAATAGCCCTGTTTACCTCTGGAACATCCTCATCAGCATCCGATGAGGGTGGCAAGTAACTGCAACATGACTTGTGTGGATAGGTGATAACTAAACGTGATAGAACTTGAAAAAAGGTGATAACGTTAAAAGTGCAACGTTACTCGCTCGGAAGGCAATAAGTGACATGATCGAATGAAAGGCAACTGCGTAGAAATCGATAGCAAGAAAATACCTCAGAAAAATTTTGTATGGCATACAATGCACTTCATGTATTCATGTATAAGTCGCACCTGACTTTTTGGGTGATATTTTGGTACAAAAAAATGCGACTTATACTCGAATAAATATGGTACTTTCCTGCCAAAGATTGATAAAAACTGTTTTGCTCGAGATTGAAATTGTAAGATGTATAATGTATTATAATTTCATTTGTAACTTAATGACATACTGGTGGTTGGTATAAATTTGCCGAATTTGTTGATGCATGTTATATTCTGAATGATAAAAAGGTGGTGTCTGATATTTGTTTAAACTTGCATGGATTGGCTATATTCTTTAACATTGATATGTAGTTATGATTAGCCGAGCACTTGGTCCAGAATTTGGAGGATCAATTGGTCTCATGTTTTTCTTGGCAAATGCAGCCTCAAGTGCTTTGTATATTTTTGGTATTGTTGAAGCATTACTCTCATTTTTTGGAGATAATGGAGAATTAGCTCAGTAAGTCATTCATTACTCAAAAGTCAAGTTTTTATTCACACTATATTGTAATAAAATCTGTAACAAGTTAGAAAGCTAGCTCATCTTTATTATTTTTAATGAGTTCCATAACTTCTGAAAAACTTTAATTTGTACAAAAATTAAGTTAGTGGTATTGATCTTAGCAACTTTTATTTGGACAATAGAAAAGTGCTACGCAATTTTTATCCCATTTTATGTGGAATGTCTTGCTTATGTTTATTATATCTTTACAAATCCTAAATCTATGGGTAATGTTTCTTCCTAATTGATGCAAAATGCAGTATTAGCAAGTATATGCTTTGATTTCAGTATCACTTTATTCTCATGATTATGCGAGAGTGAAATTTTGTTTAATTTATTTTCAGAGGCCTACCTGATGGTTTTTGGTGGAGATATTTGTATGGAACGGCAATTTTGTTGTTTTGCTGTGTAATATGTGTTATTGGAGCAGATCTCTATGCAAAAGCTTCTTTTATGATTTTCTTAATTGTAATGGTATCAATTGCTTCTGTGTTGGTGAGGTAGGACTAAGAAAACCTGTACTTGCGTGTAATCACTTACATTCGACATGTTTTTACTAATTTTTTCTTAAACCAACTAAAAAAATAGTGATTGGATAAATTGCTGCTTTATGTGAATTTCATCTTTGAAATAGAAATGTATTGTTTGATACCAGCAGCAAAACTCTGGCATGAATATTGGATAATAGATATACATCTATGAATATTGAACGGATTGGTATAGTGTGTCTACCCAAAAAAATATAGGTTGAATGAGCTGCAGTTCTGTACTTTTTGCAATACTGTACTTACTAGTGCCAAACTAGGGCTGGCAAATAGGGAAAATATCTTCTAATTTTGACTCCCGATTCTGACTAGCTATTGAAAAAAATTTAAGTTTCTTCTCTGACTACTTGTAATTTTTTTATGATTCTTCAACTAAACCATCTGCTTTTGGGTTACATAACATAACACAGTAGACGTCAAAATTAAAAAATTTAAACTCTACATGCTGTTTCATCCATAATCGGGATCATCAGAATACTTTTGCGTTTCAATTAAACAATTATTTACCTTTCATTTTTTTTTTACTTTCAACTGTGCTTTTTTTGAACTTCGCTGGCTTTTGGCTAGAAATTTGTCTTTCACTTTTGATTCCTTATGTAGTAGGATCTGATTTTGACTCCATTGCAGTAAGTCTCCAAATCTGCGATAAACTTACCAGTACATTGAATCTTGTTTGTTAGTTTCTTTGCTGTGAAGGAGTTTCCTCTCAATGGAACTAAGTTGCCAGACACTTGCAATAGTTCTGATATCATATACACAGGCTTAAATGCTGATACGCTACATGATAACATTGGACGTAAGTAGAACTGTGTCTATTTGATTACTTTTAACAATCTTCATGTTGTGTGCTTAAGTTTTGCACTATTTCATTGGTTTTGCTATGACAGTAGGCTATCATATGCACTTTTTTGTGGTGAAAATAATTGCTTTGGTTTTTGCTTTGTTTTGTTTTCGCTCAGAATTTTCATTAAAATATAGCAAATTAGGAAGAATTATCTGCCATTTTAGTCTTTTTTCTTGTCCCAACACAACTTTAAGTCTTGATGCATAAATGCTGAATGAAATTGCGAACTTTTATTGTTGACCATTCACAGATAATTTTATCTCTATAATCGTCAAACAATTGAAAAAGCAAACCCATTTTGAAGTGTATCACTGATCATATTGCAGTTTGGAACAAAGCGTATAGCGACTTGTCAAATCTACCAAACGACCAAAGCGATAAGCCTAAGAAGTCAAACTAAAGAGTTTTGATATATGTCGTGAATAAAATTTATGAAAGACTTCGGCCTTTTGCCCAATTTTTGTTTTGGCACTGTGGTAGCAATGGCCAATGGCTTAGTGCTTTATGATTACTATATGTTTGTCAATGATTATATCAGCTTGACGGCTTCTGTTCATACCACATGTCCTTAAACTAACATTTGAAATGAGAACGTTTTTGTTTTGTTTTTTTGTTACAGCGGATTTTACAATTGACCACCAAACCAACAAACAGCAAAGTTTTGTCACTGTTTTTGCCGTGCTGTTTACAGGATGTACGGGCATAATGGCAGGAGCTAATATGTCAGGTGAGCAAAAAGTTGATCTGGTTTGTGAAGTGTCAGAAACTAGTCAGGTAGTCACAAAATTGACGTCGCCGAAACCTTCTGTTGAAAATTTTCATTTTTGCCTTGATTTTTGTGATTACTGCTTTTCGACTTAAGCAAATAGAGTTCTGTACCACCTCGTTTTCTGAACTGGTAGTTTGCTGTTCACAATTCAAAAAGTTTTGCAATTTAATTTGCTCTGTCTATTGGACGTAGCATATCAATAGATTAAACCTTTTTACTAGTACTTTGCATACAAACAGCCGAATTCGGAAATGTTTTTCATTCGTACAATGGTTTAGACAGTTTCAGTTTAATGTTAGGTACTCACATTAATTGCCTGTATAGTGATTTTTACCTTTCCACTCATATAATCGAAAAACAGCCTCAACAGCTTGAGGTAGTACTACATTTTACGTAAAATTGTATTTAAATCAAATCAAATTCTTTATTATACTCGCTGTAGTAAGCTGAAGCGTGTTGCGAGTTTGTGGGGCCCATCTCCGCGTCATTGCGCCTGGGCAACACAGCTTCTTTCGAAAAAATGTCGCTGCGGTGGCAAACCGTTGACAACACTGCATCAAGATTTGACCAGCCCGAGATTTGAACCTCAGACCTCCCGCTCCAGAGACGAAAGCGCTGCCTCTCGACCAACGGGTTTATTCTTTATTCAACTGATAACCTACACCCTGTGTTTGACACACCAGTCTAGAAGTTGAAACAAAGGATAACAGTTTAGCGCAAATCTATACAGTAAGATCTTGCTATACAGAAGGTCTTGAATCTTGTAAAAAAGATTTAATCTTGAATCTTGTTAGAAAGATTTTATTGGTTTTGCTATGACAGTAGGCTATCATGTGCTGCTTTTTTGTGGTGAAAATAATTGCTTTGTATTAAAACATCTAGTTTAATGTTGATCCGAAGACTAAAAAATCCCTTTTTGACTCTGTCGCAAAGTGCCTATATTTTATGACGTGCTGTTGAATGTAAAATTAATTGTTCAAAGTTGCGCACTTTTGTGGCAAAATAATAATGTCCGTCTAGAATCACAGTGCAACAATTTTTTTTCTTTTCAGGAGACTTGAAAAACCCTAGCCGTTCCATCCCAGTTGGAACGATTAGCGCATGTACAATCACTTTTTTTATTTACCAAATTTTGATTATTTTAATCAGCGCAACTACACCCAGGTAAATATCCTTTGCTGCTATTTCAGCTACAAAAGACCATATAAATGAGAGTATACAAAGAACCAGCTTTGGCATGATTGAAAATTTGAAGTTTTATTAGAGAGCGACAGAGTATTTTAACGTTATGACACAGATTGAGTTTGCCGAGTCCCACTTTCATAGCTACAAATACAGTCTTTTTTGAAGCGATTGGTGCTGTCTGAATTTTTATGATTACGTCAAATTTTCTGTTTAGGTCAGAATTAAGCTTCTGTAAACTTTCTTAATTTGGTCCTAAATGCTTGTGGGAAAGACGGTGTTTTTGGGCGGCAAACTTTTTTTATCTGCGTAGTTTTGGGTATATCAATGTCAATAATTGTCAGACACATGGTTTTGCGCAGTGACGCAGCAAAAAGTTTTTTTTATTAGGATTTTTCGAAACTTGGCCAAAATTATGCAAACGCTGCCAGATAATGCGTTTCGTAACTGGATTTAGTCGGAAATATTAGGTTGGAACAGTTCAGCGCTACTTTTATTAGAATTTTCTTGAGTTATAAACTAGTTAATTCATTTAAAATTGGACCGGATAATTGACCTTTACATAGTTCAAAATTGAGCATTTATACGCAAACTGTGAAGGACGGTCATATGACAATCCCTGCAGTAAAACTGCTGCTCATTGGCTGTTTTATGACATTAGTCATGTGGCCATTGTTCCACACTTCAATACAAATAAATCTTAACATGTTGCAATGTGTATGTCATTACTGCAGATTTGCTTACGGCATTACTTCGTCTTGTTCAAAGAAGCAGGTATTACGTCACATGTTTTTTACTGTATAGGCGTTTGTAAGCACCAGCTTTGCGAAGCCAGTATCAATTGTTCCGTATACCTGTTATGGCAAAACATTGGTATTTATGAAATTTACACTCAAATTATAGCTTTTTCAAATTTGAAGCTTTTGCGCGTCATGTAAACTTTTTCAGTAATTTTTGTAGTTGCGTTGTCACGTCACTTGATAGCATTGAACAACAGTGGGCAAACTGCAGCTCGCGAGCCGCATGCGGCTCTCGGACGTAAATTTTGTGGCTCTTGTATTGAATCGTAATATTAGACAAAAAATTAAGATTATACTTTTTAACATGTTATCTCGTGTTTGAAATTGTTTTCATAGCGCTGTCAACCAAGGTTATACCAACTGTGATGACGAATTGCAGTGTAAACACTTCAAAGAATCAAGGTAGAATAATTTTTCCGGAATTGTAAAACACTTCAAAGAGCGCAATCAAGTGTGAATGTTGCCTTATAGGGCAACAATCATTGTTTTTCAGTAGCGTAGTCAGGGAGGGAGGCTATAGCCCCTTCCTCCCAATTGGCCTGTGGACCAACATCCAGAATAAGGAAAATACCACGTTTTTAGCACTTCTGAGACTGTTATTTTTTTTGCACTGGAATGGACTAAAAAGTGATTTAAAGCATCTTTTGAAACATATATTCGGGGGGGGGGGGAAGGGGGGCTAATTTGTCAAAAAAAAAAAAAAACTCACAAATCAATAAAAACTTTGAAAAATGACCAGAAATAAGCAACCAAATTTGATCGTTAGTGTAAAAATGTTGAACATAGGTTTCGTCAATAAATATATTATAAACTCTGGAAAGAAGGGGGAGCTATTCAGTATTAGTTAATTACCAATCACTTCACTCAAACATTTTTCCATTAGATCCCCCCTATTATTTTTCTCTATAAAGTATAGATTACTCCGTGCGAGTTTTATGGAACTATTAAATTTTATGATTTACCAGTATGTAAACAAGAGAACTAGAATTTTATCATTAGCCATCCATGTTTAATTATGTTTGAAATGCCAATTTCTATGCCACGTTTTAAAAGCAATAATTTGTTTGAAAATATCTCTAAAATTAAGTTATTTTTGTAAAAAAATGCAAAGTTTTTTTTGTTCTGGAGGTTCCGCCCCCAGACCCCCGTGCCTCCAGCGGTGGCTTGAGATTTCTCCTCCAGGCCTCCGAAACATTCCCCCATTGCGAATTCCTGGCTACGCGCCTGATGTTTTTATTGCTGTTTTGTTATTTTGTGTAAATCGATTTTTCGGCTCGCTGGTGTTTATGGGTTTCCGCAAGCGGCTCTTTCTTTGAACAAGTGTGCCTTCCCCTAGCATAAAATTTCAAAAGAAGGTAGGAAATTCAAGAGGAAAAAATTCACAATTAGGAAGATCAGCAATAGTGATGTATTACTGATAATTGTATAATAATAATATGTATAAGAATAATATGTGTAATAATGTAACAATGACATGTGTAATAATAATATGTATGGCAATTATTATTATTATACCATGATAATTGTATAATCACAGTAATTGTATAATAATAATAATTGTGCGGTATATACCGCTATTCGTTAAAAACAATTATTCAAACTTACAAAAATTGAAATAAAACAAAAGTAAAAAAACTACGGAATCGATAATAATTAGACCTAACATTACATAAACAAAAAAAAACTTCCAAATAAAGCTTGCCGGAAATTTAGAAACTTTGGTCATCAAAAAAGATTCTCTTCTCCAATCAAATATGAACAGTGCACATAAGAAGCAAATATTAAAAATAACCTAGGCAAAAGTAAAGAAATGAGATGTTAAAAAGCTGTGATGTTTTACAGAGAGCTGCTTCAGTGCGACTACAGTTTTCTTTCGTCAATCAATCTCTGGGCTATTTTTGTGGCTGTTGGAATTTTCGCTTCATCTTTGTCAGCAGCGCTCAGTTGTTTCATTGGAGCATCCAGAATTTTATTTGCTCTGGCAAGAGACGATCTATTTGGTTAGTAAATAAAAGCATTTCGAAGTATTTGAAGGCGTGTGCTGTTTTGCAATGCTAAAGTGTTCAAACAAAACACACAAGTGTTTCTGAAACTTTATTTAACTGCGCACTTTAAGGCTGAGTGACGCTTCAATTTTTTGAGAATTAGTGGGCTCCTTTGCCGGCCATTATTTAAAAACTGAGTTTAGAGCATGTGGTGATAATCATCTTATTTGGACGTCGTTCTTTTAGAACTATACATATATTTTTTATGCAATAGTATTGAAGCTACCTGCAGTTGTAAGACAGGTGTACCGTTTATCACTCCATTGCCTTTGTTGAATGCGTCAGATTGTTGGCTGATTTTGTAGCGAAGCTAAATGTAATTTCCTTTTGCTTTCCAGGAATCGTATTACGACCTGTTACGAAGACAACACGTAATGGAAACCCGATTGCAGCTGTTTTGGCCTCTTGGTTTTTGATCCAACTAACGCTTTTTGTGGGAAAAATGAACACAATTGCCCCTATTGTTACTATCTTTTTTCTCCTTTCTTATGCTGCCACGGATTTAGCGTGCCTCGCCCTGGAGTGGGCATCGGCACCTAACTTTCGGTAAGTTGATTTTTTTCAGCGAATACAAAGGTTGAAAAACTATAAGTCGCTATTACGGTGCAGCGATTGCGTAACCGAATCCCTCAGTATTGCAAAATTTTGCAATTTTTGTCAAAAAAAATATATAACCTTTTAAGCGGAAAAAATGTTTAAAATTTCGCAACTATTTGAACTATTATGAATTCCAAGCTTAAAGTTTATGCCGTAGATACATAGAAGTTGGCTTACCAAAAATCATGATATGTGGTTTTTGGGTCTTTATTGAGATTTGACTTTTCGTGCAATTGGTCAAAGGAGCACTGCTGTAAAACAACTTGAGTGTTGGCTACCATCCAACCACTCGTGAAGTAGATCAGTCTGGAAATTTCAAAACTGAGAAGAATGAGAGATTGAACGTTTACAATGTGCAAAATTGTACATATAAGGCGAGTTTTGCAACTTTTACTCAGATTGAAGTTTCGATATTATTTCTCCTTATTTTACATTGCTCGCTCAACCTGCTTTAATCGCTGAAGTAGTGTAGTGAGCATAGGTATCGATGTTTTGTTGATTAAGCAAATTCCGAAGGGGCGAAAGGTTTTTGCGAAGTTTGGTTAAACTTAATAACTCTATATCAGTCCATAATTTTGCCCCCGAACACAGGTGAAGACAAAAAAAAAAGGTCTTGGCGCAGTCTGGTTCTATCTCAGTCTGAAATTTCGGATTGCTTGTTGCCAAGTGGGTATTACTTGCCTGAAAACCGAGGGAGCCAGACATATTCCCCCCTTCAGCGTTAGACCCGAGGGGGCACCGCCCTCCCCCGAAATCGAAGCCTATGGTAGTGAGACTGAGCGTTTGGCATGCACTTCTCGAGTCTCTTGCTCATTTTTTTGGATGTTGCTTTGATTCCTGTATGTATGGCCTACATTTAAATAATATGTGGATTAGATTATGCAGAGGGTTCTACAGTCCGATTGCTCGTATTACGCATACCTGTTCAGAACGCATTAGGACGTATTAGCTTCCATGAAACAAGGATTTCTACTATAGCGCGATTTTCTTAAATCAGTAATAAATGTAGGCTAACGGTACAATTACGAGGGTGCTTGAACTGGGTTTTCCAAACTGTCACATATTGTACAAACGTTTTTCGAAAAAAAATTTTTACAAAGGGTTATAGCCCTATTTTGAAATATTTCTTTCATCGATCATACACAAAATTTTTTATCAAATGTAACAGTCTACTTAATTCGGATATGGACTTATAGAAATGCAGACGAAAAAGCGCATACTTTTTCATGGAGAAGCAAAAACAAATACCATGTAAATTTACCTTAATTTTTCGTTTTTTTCAGAATTTATTTCGCTCATGTTCATCAATACAAGCATAATTTTTGGCTCTTGAATGCTAAATTTTGCTGATTTTTTTTTCCCATTTTGACCGAATTAGCTAATTTTGTTTCGGTCATTCACCAAAAATTTAGGCCAATGACCGAAAAAAACGAAACAAAAAACAACGACAGCGCAGGGCTATAATCTGTGTACAACACATCTTAGCCAACATTGGGTGTAATGCTTAATTTTGTTTACTATCAAAATTATCCAAACAAACAGAACAAATAATGATTGACTGCTGCAGATTATTATTTGCTTTTGATCAATGGCCACTGCTGCATTTGATAAATCAGAGCTTGTTAAATGCGCTTCACGTAGAGGAAATTTATTATTTCCACGGTGCATTAATGTCAAGCAGCTTCCTGCTATGCAAATTGAACATTTAGATAAATTCATTGTGCAAGCCTTGCTGGCTTGCTTTGTTATTATCAGCGTCAAGCGGAGTTCTCGCGGGCCAGGGAGCGATAGTCCTTGGCTTCTCTCACCTTTGATTTTAAGTCTGGCTGCTTTTTCTTCTAAGTAGTTTTGTCAAGGATGATAAAGTAGTGAGGTTGAGACAAAATGAGCTCGCATTGGTATTTTTCGGCAGAAATGCAATTCAATTCTGTAGTAATATGTTATAAGTTAGAAAGCAATTTTCTTTTTTTTAGATTATGAAACACGCCTTTTTCATTATGATAGTTCTACAGTATATCTTTGCTATTCCCATTTGCTCACTGTTTTGTGAGGATTGCTATATTATTTCATCAAGACTGGGGCGCCACACGTCGCGGCCTAACACCAGTTTCTTCATTTCAACCTAGTGAAGTCTTAAACCATTCCAAATCAATCCACAATGAAATTGAACTTTGTGTTTCGTTTTAGGCCGACATTCCGTTTATTTACGTGGCACACATGTCTACTGGGGTTCATCAGTTGCATTACCATGACATTCTTGATCAGTCCGATATACGCATCTGTGAGTGTTATAGTGCTGATAGTCCTGCTCATTGTTATCCACTACAGAGTGCCAACTTCGTCGTGGGGCTACATCAGCCAAGCATTAATTTTCCACCAGGTACGTAGCGGCTTTGACTGTTGAACGACTCCGTTACTTTTTTTACATGCCCAATTTGCCCATTTCTCTGGCACCTGTTTTTGGCACCTTCATATAAAAAAATGCCGAAAAAAAACGGGAATGGGAATCGAGGACGAAATTAAAACGGAAAATCGGACTTGTAAAAGAGTATTACTCCAATAAAAGACACGGTTTTTATTATGTAGACCACAGTCTTTTATAGGACACAGGGAGTGGACAATATGGACAGGCTAATATGCACCTTAAAACCGTTTCTAGTTTTTCATGTTCACGTTTGATTTTGAGCAAATAAGTGTCCAATTGTAATACCAGTGCTCGAATTAGTAAACAAACCTATTCTTGGCCGGGAAGGAAGAATTGCTGAACAGATCTGATCGTTGATTACCTTTGCGTGCCCTCTTTACTACTCCTTTTACATAGGAAAAATAAAAAATGGAACACAGAAATATAACGCCAATGCAGAAGTAGTTTGCGTGTACAGTACTAACGTTTTGAAAAAACAACGATTATTATTAGACTTCATACCATTTGGTATTTCCAGTAACGATTACAAGTGAATGATTGGGGCGTGGCTTATTTATGCTTACTGTTAATGATTGTATTGTGGAATATAAAAACGAAAAGCGAACTTACCAGCCACCGAATATGTGTAATTTTCGAACGGAAAAACATTGTTTTCCCGTAAAGGAAAACGTTTAAGTTACCGTTTTCCTGTGATCACCAATTACTCTAGCGATATCGTTTCAGAAAGGGTACGCTGATCTACTCGTTTATGTTAACTTCTGTTTCATTTTTTCAACGTAATAAAAAATATGTATGGCTATGCATGTAATTATTACTTTGTGCTGAAAAAAATTATGTTGATTTAGTTTTTTTTGTCACCCGCAAGAACAGGCTTTTTCTTAAAACTGTTTTGAGTTTTGCTTCACTTCCCTTAGCTTCTGGCCGTGCATTGCGTCATCTGAATGACGTCATAACCGCCTGGTTACAGCTGATGCATTACTGAAACTTATTCTTTATGATACGGTTTAATGCCGTCTATTCGTTTGTAACTTTACAAACCGCATTTATTCGTGCGTATTTATGAGCCATGCACCCTGTGTTTGTTTAACTACACCAAGGCAAAGCACCCTTTTATCAACGGCTATTTCTACGGACAGAAAATGCTTTTTGTTTCGTATCAGTTATTCTATTCCAAAAAGATCGTTACACCTTACAATTATATCGTAAATAATTTATAATCATAATTAACAAAAAGACCCTATTTAAATAGAAACAGTACCATTTAACAGAAAACGTTCAAGACTTTCATGTAAATTATAGAAGTAGTTTCATACTGTTCAAAAGAGTTAACAGCCACTCATTCGTACAGTGTTCCATACAATTAATTGGGAATAATGATTTCTGTAATTTGTTTTATTGCTTAACAGATGGCTTCCAGGATATCAACAGATTGTCTTTTCGGATTACTGCACATGCACCAACTGCCGAATAATTACATTCACATGCATTCGTAAAAGTTATTAAATTTTGTAGTTTTCTCTGTAGAGTGGCATATGCCATAAATGACGAACTACCATTTACGCAGACATCATTTCGGTGCCTTGTAATTATACGCATTCGGTGCATGATATAATTGGAAGTTATTAAACTGCATTACGGCATTGAGTATAACCATGTCAGTATTGTTATGCTTCAATTATATAATTAATTAAATCGTGATACTGTCATTATGCGACTCGTGCTCTCAACTTTGTGGAAATCTGCCTTCGTATGTTACTTCTTTTTCACTTTGACGTCTGAAAGAAGTAGAACAACATTGAAGAGATATTTATTTAAGAAACACCTTCCTTCAACTAATGCAAAACAGCCTAATCAGTTCTTTATTGTATGTTTTTAATTTCGCTGTCACCGCCGAAGTGTGAATTGAGTTGGCGGGATCATTGCGCTCTGACAGTAACAAGTTTTTTGAAGGAAATGAGGTAGTGGTGACAAGCTTTTGGCAACACTGTCTCCAATTTAACCGGCGGAAATTTAACCCCCGACCTCCCGTTTCAGAGGCTAACGCGCTTACCGCTCGACCAACTCTCTGGTTTTGGGACTTATCAAAGTGAATCGTAACCTTATTTTGTTTAATTAATTTAATTAACTCTTAAGTTTTTTGCTTTTTTTGTTAGAAAACTTTCACAGTAAAGTATTATGTAAGTTTCTTAATAACAAACACAAAGAATATATATATATTGATATATTTTGTGTGTAGGTTCGAAAATACATGCTTATGTTGGACATCAGAAAAGAGCATGTAAAATTTTGGCGACCTCAAATTTTATTGATGGTTAAAAACCCACGGACTTCTTGCCAACTTATTGACTTTATTAATTCCATTAAAAAATCTGGTAAGTATTGGTAATCGATTCGTTTATTGCCGCATTCAATACGACTTTCTGACGAATATTTACAGCTTGTGAAATGCTTAAACTGCGTAGGCTCAGACTTAATCAAAACATTCAGGCCAGTCTTTAGTCGTACAATCGTGCTGAGTGTGGGAGCGTATTTTTCAGTTTATACAGAACTTCGCGTCGCCAGACGTGCTGGCTTAAAAAGCGTTAAATTTTATTAAACATATAACAAGGATACACTCTTGCCATTGTTTACGCCAAGTGTGAACAGGGTTCGGTGGCAGCGACCTTAGGCCATGTAGTCCACACAGCGGGTCGTAAAAGGCGACCAATGGCTTCCCATCAGTGGTGGCCACGTGTGAGGTGGTGGGTTCCCCATTCTTTTAAGTGGGGCGACTTTTTTCCCCGAGTTCCTCAGTGCAACTAGTGTTCAAATGCTACACCATACTCTCATCCACTGGAACTTCGGTGGTGTAACAGCAACAACGCCATGCAGATGTTTGAAATCATTTGCAAACAGATGTCTAATATGGTGCGGTATGTCGGAATGTTTGGACGCAGAGGTTCACACAGATAGTTCATTTGTGTCGACTAATAAGCCGTGCTAGTCTATCTGTCATATTCTTAAGATTGACAGGCCTTCAACCCTACCATTTGGTAAGAGATGAATTTCTTGAAAAGAAGTCTAAAAATATATGAACCAGCCCATGCGTTACACCACATATTCATCGAGATAGCCTACCCACAAAATGTAGCAGCCTAGGACAGATGCTCTTTCAAGGAATATCACTTTTTGTCAGCTGAGCTAGCTAGGTTGGCCTAATAACCGTCAAATAATTACTGTACTACATTTAATCAGCTTTCAACAATCTTTTAAGTCATGGAAACCCATTGAAAAAATAAAAATAAAAGAGATGGCGACCATGAGGGACTTATGTATGTCTATGAAGTCCATAATGACGCCCACTCACTAAAAAGATAAAAATTACTTTTCAATGCTCCAAGTTTTGTCCAGTTGCGCTTAGCTTTTTGAATTTGACTCGTGAATGTAATTTAATGCATCACGCGCGATTCCTCGTTCGTATTGTTCAAACAATTGTTTGCATATATTACCTCATTTATTGCTTAGCTGGTAGTAAATTGTTTATTTTGTGAGTGAAGGATCTGGCTTCTTTTTTCAAGTGTGGGCAGGATAGTATGTTTCACTGAAATGTTTTTTGATAAACAGTATGACTCAACTTCGCTCAGTTTTGGGAAAATTATGACTAGCAAGTATATGCTAAATAATGATGAAGATTATGAAAGAGAGGTGAAATTGTTATCTTAGGTAGGCTTCAAACACCGCTCCAATCATTAGTTTATGCAGAGCTTCCGATATCCTTTTGTCTTCCCGCATGCTTGAAATTAAATCGTACCTCTCTTATCTGCCCCCCTGTTTGTGAATAATATTGCATAACTATTTCCATTTATGTGCATGTTGCAACGCAGACAAGGAACATCGTTTAACTCGACCTCATTCGAATATGAAGTGGTTTTATGGCTCATGGAACCACGGCGTTGCGTAACTGCTGTGGATTTATGGCATACCATAGTTTTTATGCTCTGGGTATTATACTAAACAGAACGGGAAGTTACGCGATTTTTTCAAAATTAATTTTTCAAACAAAACGATTGTATCATTAATGCTTTTGCCATGTCAATCATTGTGCAATAATGCATTACAAACGTTGTCAGATATATCGATTGTCAAGCACACAAAAAGTTAAAATCTAAGGTAACAAACTATCTTCCATAATGGCACTGGATAACAAGGTAAACTTGGCAAACACATTGGCGATTGGTTTGTATACGAATGTGGATTTTCGTTGCATTCGGAAACGTATTTACTCAATATTGGTAATACAGCCTATTATATCAGTTTAGGCTTTGAGCAATTGCATAAACATTAAACAACATTTCCTGTTCCATTTTCCAGGTCTGTACGTGCTGGGCAACGTGAAGATTGGTAGTTTATCAGAGATGACAACCGACATATTGTCGGTAGATTATCAGTACTGGCTCAATCTGGTCGACAGTTTGGGCGTGAAAGCGTTTGTGGAGCTTACTCTGTCCAGCAGTATACGAGAAGGCACCCAACATCTGCTTAGGATTTCAGGTGATATTTACAATGCCTTATGGTTATTATTTTCAGTGCATCTGTTGTAGGTTATTACACTATTGTTTTGTTTTACATCCATATGGTTCATCTTTTGCAATGCTGTGCATTGGACCCATTGCAATTAGCTTGCTTTATTCATGATATCTGCTAGTGATAAGGTTTTCATTTCCATTTATCATTGCGCAAGATTTAGTGTTAAACTAATTTGAGAATTTTTGGTGGCAGATGTCATTAAGTGTAGCTATTCTTTCTGTCCGAATTAAAATTTTATTTTTTCAAGTTTAAAATATTTGTAACTTAAAGTCATTACGTTAAAGTAAAAAAAAAAAAAACTTAAAGTATTAAGTTGCTGGGTTTAAAAATAGCCAAAATTAAGCATGCGAGGAGATGTCTTCTGTAACTCAAGTGTTAGAGCAGTGGACCGGTAATCCAAAGACTGCAGGTTCGATTCTTGCGGGAAGATAACGTTTTCGCATTGCTTGTTTTTAAGTAGTTGCGGTTCTGGTAACTCTTCCCTAGGCTTCCGCGCTGGTAGCCTTTAGGCCAGATAGTACGCAAACGATTAAATGCTTAAAGTCATGTTTTATCACATAAATTCTTATTTGAGTTTAGTAAGTAACAACAGCATTTTCTCAATGAACATGAGCCACACGTTGTCGATGCATTATCATTTTGTTTGTTGGTTTATGAGCACTTTCGAACCTCATTCGTGTCAACGCACATCATTTATTTGCATAAGTTACTGTGTGAGAATAGCTATTTCCATTGTGTGATTTCAAAAGCAACTAGTTTAACTTTCGGGCGGAGCCTGTCTGAGAATTCTTTTAGTTGGAAAATTTCTATGGACTCTCGGTTTAGTTGTAAAGACAATTCGAAAGAAGCTGCTTGAATTAGAAGTAGATGGCCGTCGAGTCTGCAATCTTTTAAAATTCTACTTGTTACAACAAAAACAAGTTTTCAATTGATGCATTTTTTCTGCATTGAGGAGTTATGAGAACACCGAAAGAGAAACCGATTTAAGCCGTAAATCTTTGTTTTATTGACCGGAGGTGCCAAACCAGCTGACCTACACGATGGATTTATAGAAATTGATGGCAATTCACATCTACTAAGTTCGTCCCTTCTCTTAGTCAATGAGTTGGGCGGTGGTTCTGTCTCATTTATGTCTAAAGTAAGAATTTAACCGCTTTCGTTGTTACTGCAGGTTTGGGAGGAATGAAGCCGAATACTATAGTTTTCGGATTCTTTGACGATAGTCCTTACACAGACACATTCAAAGACATCGGCCTTTTAAACGATAAAAGAAAGAGAGCTGGGTATGAAGAATGTTGAACTATTTCGTGAAATTTTGAGTTTGACTGCCATTGTGCATCAAAATTCCTTATAAAGCATAATATTTTCCGTAATCATGCACAATAATGCAACATAAAACGTTTATCGTTTGTCGCAGTTTACAGCCCAGTACTCGCATGGCAGCTTATTTATATTTCAGATAAAAGAGTCTGGAGCTCGATAAGTTGTTGCTTGACTTGATGTAACAGAATTTTGAATTCATTGCGTCTTGTTTAGGTTTAACGCTTGTGGTATTAATTTGACAGTTCCAAGTTATCAGCTATTTTTGCTGCTGAATCCTCATCAGTTTCTTCATCGAAGGATTCCAATTATGATCTGGGGCAATTCTTTCAAGCTCCCGACGCCCCATTTGCTCCCAACTACACCCGTTCATTGGAAATTGAGGAGTATGTGGCTATGATGAGGGATGCTCTAAAACTTCAGAAGAATGTCTGTTTGGCAAGACAGTTCAATCAGGTACTACAGGCCATTTTAAAAGCTTTTGTGAAAAACTTATTCATACAAAACTTTTGTTGTAAGTAGAGCAGTCGTTCCGTTTGGGTAATCTACATTGACGAAAGATTTGCAAACAGATTTCTCCAAAAACTACCTACCGTTGGTGTTGTTAGATTCAGTGTCCTTGGTTCATATGCATGAATACATTGAATGAGCAGTGCATAGTACAAATTGTTTGCATCTCTTACTTAACGCAATACTTGTCGGGTTTAGAATGTTTATTTTTAAATAAAAGAGCCTTGTCAACAGGAGGTTAGCTAACGCTTCTAAGCGATTGTTTAAATAAACAGACGTTTTGAAGGAAATTAACGAGTGACGTTGCTCTGGTGATACCTGATCTCTCCCGAGGAAAGAGGGCCTAGAGAAACTCCTCGGAGACCCAAAGGTTTGACAGAGTGAACGATAGATACAAAGGTCAATGTCTTTCTTAATCCTCGACCATTGTTTATATTTCAGATAGCATTGTGTATGTTGAATTGTTTATGAATTGCATATCCGTTAGTCGTTTGTCTCTGCAGATTAGGGTTGCGTGTGCCGCAGTTTAGTGAACACGGATAGAAGCTAAAATTTCAGCAATTTTTTTAGTTTTTTTTCAGTTCATACTTGATTTCAAAATTGTTTGTTGCAGTTGGACAAAGCCGCTGTATTAGCAAACAAAGGTGCCGTGTATTACATTGATGTCTGGCCTGTCAACTTTCTACGTCCACTCATGCATGACAATGGGGACCTGACGTCATCTTCCGCGTCATCAACTGCAATGGACGGGGTAAGCAATTACACATATTAATAATAATTACACATAGTAAGCAATTACACATACGAAGTTAACATAGTCCGATTTTTGTCTTGTAATTCAGCTCTATTTGTAGGGTACATATTTAATACAGTACCGATAGTAGGACATTTAAATTTACCCCTTTCCCCCATAAAAAATTAGTAAAACTGTAGCATTAAAATTGCTCTAATAAGCACTTATTTTTGAATTAGAGGATCAGCCAAACGCCATCACTACGTAAACAGTTTTGAATAGATTAAGCTGGAAATAAGCGCCAAGCGGGCCTGCCCCGTCTCTGGAAAATGTTTTTATCAATCTTAGCGTTATGTATTTCAACAGAGCTTCTTTCATTCGTCTTCTTACTTCGACACAACTTGCGTTTTTCTCATGCAAATGGCTTGCATTTTGAATATGACTCCGTTCTGGAAAAAACGGACAAAGCTGCGAATTTTTCTCTGCGTCGAACCTGGGAACGAAAAAGCTGAACCAAAGGATAAAGAATTAGAGGTGGGAAAATTGTTACGTAATAAATCATTTAAAATTCAAAAACAGTGAAATAAGAAAACAGTTGTTTAGCGAATGTTCCTTCTAGGTTCTCAGGGTGGTCTTAGGCCTCTAAGTTAGCAGAGCAATGCCGTGCTTTTTCTTTGTCATTTATCTCGTTCACTGTATCTATAAGAAAGTTTTCTCAGAGGGGGCAAAAAGTTTCGCAAGAGCTAGACAAGATTTGAACCAAAAATAGTTGTTACAATCATCGATTTAGTCGAACAGTCCAGGGTGACTTCAAACCTGCTAGATCTTCAATCAGATAAATGAATGAAAATTTACTAAAGACCGGTAATCACTAGCAAAACTATTAAGCTCCAATTGCCAGACTAGTTCACAGATTGACTTTCTTGCCTCATTGCGGTCAAAAATACAGCGCAAACGTGCCTGGCCTCGTACTGGTCACTCTCCTCTTTTTCTTCCTGTATCGATTATTCGAACAACTACTCCCACCGTTAGGTTTTTTACATCTTGTGTGTTTTCAAGTGTATGTTGATGAGTGTGATTGATTAGGCCTACATTGTGCATATTTCAACTGGTGTGACAGGTAGAGGAACCACGCAAATAAAAATCGCTTGTTTTGTCTTCAATATCCTCTGCTCATCTTTACGTCTGACGTTGTGTCCCTACTTCCGTTTTCTAACTCTACGTGTTTTTGGGTTAGAATCCATTCGCTATTATTGTGGTGATCAAGATAAAAAAAAAATAAATGAAAATAATATCTTTCTTGACACGTACTTTATTAGGAGTTTCTCAAAGTAGTCCGTATCAATGCCGAGATTAAGCAAGTGGAATGGGGCGATGCGCCTACACAGAAGCTCCCAGCTGATCAAAAAACATCCGATGAAGAAACTCCAAGTGCTGCTGCCGAACTGCATTCATCGCAACCAATTGTCTCCCTTGTTAAAGATAAACCAGCGTATCTTAACGTAGGTATTTTAGATGAGTAGCTTTTATCATTAACAATTTAATTCTTGTAGCTCAACATTGGTGTTACAAGTGACAACTAAAGCCAATTCCATTTTGGAAATAAGCCGCGAAATTTTTTTCAGTTACAATGCTTTCAGTCAATAAGTTGCTATAGTAATAGCTAATGCAAAAATTGTTTGGAATCGGTAGACTTGCCGTTAAGATGATTTGCAACTAGTTGTACCACCGGATTTCTATAGTACTACTGGAAAGAGCCATCAATCCAAATTTTGGTCTCAATTACAAGCCAAGCAAGGCTGTGAGGCACGCGCATCGAAGGCGTTGTTGGCATTGTAAACACAGCATAAATTCGATTCAGTTAACACTGCAATTGTTTGGAAAGTTGGAGTTAGAAAATTACATGGCAGTTGGCACTCGGTTTTGTTTATAAACATGCAAATTGCAATTTCATGGCCCATCCAGTGAAGATTTTTACATTGTTTAATGTTTATCAATTTGTTTTAGCGAGTCAACTCCTTAATTCGCTCTCAGCAAACTTCTACGCTCGTTACTTTTCTGTATCTGCCAGCCCCGCCAAGGACAGATGCTTCCGCTTACATTGACAACCTTACTCGCCTTAGTAACGATCTTGGTCCGACGTTTTTCGTGCATGGTCTTTATCACGTCATATCCACTACATTATAACGTTACCATGTGATTGTGAAGCATTTTATGTGACTTATTTGCCTTCGCTGTGCAATATTTTAAGTTAGAAATTTTGTCGCAATACTCTTGCAAATTTTACCCACTGCATTGTGCTGAGACGATATTTCGATAGTTCGAGATCATTAAGAGTGAACTGTGAAGAATGAGGGTCATTTTACATCTGATGCTAAAATTTTTTTAATATGATGCTAAAAAAAATCAATATCAGACGCAGTGCTCCTTGGAATGTTCATTGTTTTAGTTTGGGTGTGAATTTAAGTATTTCTGATCTTTTAATTCTTTTATTTTTTAAACGCGTTTGATTTTATCGTGATTCTGGTTTTTGTCGTATCATTGCAGTTTCCATTTCTTTGTTTTTTTGAATCACTTAGCTGTTTTATGATGTAACGTTTACCGCTATTTTACAGTAATTGTTTGTTAACTACGTTGTACCTGCATACTTGAGATGGTATTTTTCTTCTGATTTAAATTTTGATCCTAGAAAATTTTACGTAGCGGAAAATACCACAAACTTTTAAGTGTCCGTGTACATTATGTACGTAAGCAAGCTTGAATGTTGATTGCGTTTATGATCACAATTTGTATTTTCGTTCGCAAAATTTTGCCACTGTGACACCTTCAGCCTACAAAAAAAAGTAACAAATAATAAAATTTGTGTTTCTGTGTGAAAACGGTCAAAAAAGGGTGAAGCTAATGACGGTATCAAGTTGCCATTCTACGTGTAAAACAGGTGGCAGCTTGACTCGAAGTTCACTTCACTGTTCCCGGGCAAAGGCAACATAGCTAATAATTAAAACAAAAAGTTTGATGATACTGGTCTTCTATTTTTATTAGTTGGTGTTCAAGTTGTAAATTTAATTTATTAAAGGCACACGTCATTTTCAATATGAAGTGCTGTTACAGCAGTCTAAAGGGTAAATTTTATTCCGTATTGGGTGTTTCTAGTTATGGGATTTAATGTATTTTCGGTACTGATTGCACGGCAGTTTTATTTAATTTGATTAAAAACAGTAAAGCCTTATTTAAAACAATAAAATTTTTAAACGGTTCGGACTTGGCTAGGTCCATCATCAGTAAAATCTAAAAAGTTTTTAACAATTTTAGATTTTACTGATGATGGACATAGCCAAGTACAAAACGTTTAAAAATTTCATTACTTCAAATAAGGCTTTAGTGTTTTTAATCAAAATTAATGTATTATGTTTCCGGTGAATAATTGGTAGATTTTACGCTTAGCTCTATAATCTTTTTTACTTGCGCTGTGACATCTTGCTCATTGACAACATCGCTAATGTCATGTTGACTATTTGTTCCAAAGTTGCATGTGTTGTATTTTACACTGTATGTTGTTCGTTCTTCGCGAATCAATTCTCGTAATATTATGTAAAATGAGTGGATTATATATCGCTATCTGTTTAAAACAACTGTGTATTACCAAAGTTCTTTTAGCCCGGTCTACGCTTAGCATAAAACCGTACTGGCGTATCCTTCGTTTGTTTCAATCAACTACATTTTGCACGCTGAAGAGGAAGCAAGCCTGGCTAAGATGCCGTTAATTAAAACGAAGCATACGTCGGCGCATTTACGATCTTATTTTAAGAAGTGCAAAGCAGGTCGAAGGAGCTTGGCAATCGTTTTCCATGTAACTTGTTCCGACCATCTCAACTTGGGGGCAATCTACGAACAGTTGCTGTATTTCTTTTGGTTTCTCTACGTCATCCGTGGTTTTGCAAGCACTGTACGTAGCTTACACTCTTGTCTTTGAACATGAACTACCATCGGCTGTTTTATTGCAATAGTTGGCAACATAAAAGAGTAAATGACTTAAGTTATACTAGTATAAGGAAGAGTTAGAAATAGAAAAGTATGAGAAATTATAATTTTGTTTGAAATCTTTGCTAGAATTTTGTATGAACAACTAATAAAATGAAAATTGCCCGCATTGTGTCGACTCCTCTCTACACTGATGATTAAGTCGGTTGACTTCGAAACACGAAAATGCTCCCGCGATGGGGGCTTCGCCTCACCTGCATCACTAGGGGTTGAAATGATTACCCATTTAGACGTGGAGACAGCGTTAAGGCCTAGTCAAATGAAGTGGGATTTTAAGACGTGATGTCTCTGAACTATTAAATTAGTTCTGCCTATTTCACTTTAGGAATAATTTAACTTGGGAATAAAATCAACGTTAAACAAATATGCGAGCAGTGATAAATCGACAGGATCAGCGTTTCAACAATTACTGCTGCATTTTCGAGAGCTAAAAAGTAGTCAATAAGTTGAGTTGCAGTATTTGTGAAACAGTACTTTTCCATTGTACGACTTTATGTTTGAAGAAGCCGGAGCATCATTTGGTTATCTATTCTTCATCAGGGGTTGCACACTGCCCTTGAAACTACAGTAAAGCAATATCTTTGAATTTTTAAAAAACACTTGCAGAAGTACGCTTCCTGGTCGCAATTTAAACACATTCAGACTAACATATCAGCAGAGGACTAAAACAATTAATACGACGTTAAGTTATATCTTTATTGGAGTTGACAGCTGAAAGCGACCTTAACGAAAATCAGTTTTGCATTTAGCCTACTTAAAATACAACTGCATGTAATTCATTAACTTAGTTACACAATATAAAACAATTCGCAAGCCAAGGCTTAAAATCTTAAATTTTTGTTTCGATTTCAAATACAATCAAGCTATCAAAAGTACGAGTTAATAACAATTACAATAGAACACTCATCACACAAACCTACCTACTTTTTCAAGAGCTCTTTAACTTATGGAATCAAAAGGTAAAAATGAATTACTGAATTTAATGTGCAAACCTGCATGTACCCAGCTTCTAAACATTTTTACACGAACTAAAGAAATGAGTGCGTTGCAAACTTAATCTAGATGATTTTATCTTAACAAAGTGACTATTATAAATTGCAAGCACAAGGCAATAGTTCGACAATGTGAAGAAAAATTACTGCAAATGTGCAACTCCGTACACTGTCAATTATTACCATTTATTTCTCTGTATACTGTTCTTAATAAATTTGAAGTAACTTTAATTAACTAAAAAATCATGATAATTAATGTATGCTTAAACATACAGACAATATTGATGTCTGGTCTAACAGGCTTCTATTAACTTTCTCCACTTCCTAATGTTTCAAGCACAACACAGCACGGTTTAATAAATTCTTCATATTTAGAGTAGTTGCGTTTAAAATTAGTTCGGCTTGTGTTTCTCGGTTTGCCTTCATGATTCCACTGCTTACACATTTCTACAGGCTTCCTACAATCATCAAATTCATTAAATTTAAAAAATCGAGAGCCTCCATTTGAATCAAAACCTGGCTTGTCATTTAACAAATGAGATTTGGTCCTGCTTGTAGAACTAATGCTTGAACATGTAGGTGAAGAAAAATTAAAAACCCTTTGTTTCGACGGTAGAGTTGGCTTATTGCAAACCTTGGGGGTATTAGATGTTTCATTAACTCTCATTGATCGAACTGGTGAGCATAACGCAGTTGAACTGAAAGGAGAGTTTGTAATCCAATCATCATCTGAACTTGACAACTTATTTTCGCGAAACCTAAAAGGTGCAATTTGAGGTTTTGTAGAAACACCATCCAGACTTAAAATATCCTCTTCTGAACTGCTTTCGGAGCTGGTAATAAAAAATTTACAATGACCCTTACGAAAATTTGAGGTTGAAAATTTTTTTGCATGTTTAGAACATGAAGTTTGGTGATCAAAATTAATAATTGAATTTTTGCTACTTGAAAGCCCACTGGAGTAGCTATCATCAACCAGTCGAACAGAGCCTTTCAAGTTAGCCTTAGATGGTCGATTTTGTGTTGTAGGCAATTGATTCACACTTTTCGATGGTGAAGAATGTCGAGGTGAGCCAATAATTGATATTACATCATCAGAATATTCACTTGAGTTTGATTCATTCACAAATCGCGTTGATATTTTCTTTGACTTTCTGACCTGAGCAGAAAAGGCAGAGCTCTTTGATAAACTATTATCATCTTCATAAGCCCCGAAACTGATGAATTTAGACTGGAGGGATGTTGGTGAAATACCTATTACATCACTTAATGAAGAATTACTTAAGCTAGAAGAATTCCAAAATTTTTCATCAAAATATTTTACATTATCTGAACCATAGCTTGAATTGCTTAATGAAGAAAAATCACTTTTTGAAGCATTCAACGCATTTGAAACTGTTTTCACCGCTTTAAAATGTGACTGTGAAATAATGCTCATTGGACTCCAACTTTTTTGCTTTTCCTTTACAAATACTGGCAATTTTAATCCTAAGGAAGAATTTTGTAAATCACCAAAAACCTCTGTATTTGAATATTCATTACTAGAAATTGATTTAGTGTTTTCTGAGAGAGAATGAGACAGTTCTTTGCCTTGCAAATCCATTTCATTAGAATCAGATGATATCTCATCACCAAAATACAACTGTTTTATCTTTTTTTGTTCCAAATTGTTTGTATGAATAAGACTTCCGTCTTTGACAGATATCAGCATATTATCCAGAGGTACATTTTCGTATTTTTTACAAATTTTTTCAATTTCTTCGCAAAATTCTTTTTTATGCAATTTGGCTAGTGTATCGTTAATATCCATAGCAGCTTACAACCTCTTTTTTTATGCACGAGTTCTATATTGAAAAACAAACAGAAAAGAGTTTTTTAAATATATAAATTGAACAATAATACTGCACCTACTTTTCACACCTAATTCTTCGTTACTCCAGAGTTTTATATTAAAAATCAGAAAATAATCTTTTAAATTAAAAAACTTATCAATTGGCGATTGTTCTAAATAGGCATACCATAGTAGGGTTAAGGTTAAGATTAGAGTTGGCGTAGGCTTTGCCAATTTACCTACTAACCAGTGGCACACACAGGTAAAGGGTCTGGGGATCGAAATCCCCCGTCGTTTAGTACTCAAAAAGCAACATCATTTTGTTGATATAAAGCAGTTTGTAACACTTTGCTATACTACCCTTAACTAAATAAGCACTTGAGTTGTTGTTAATCACTTAAGATGTTGTTTTAGGGCGTAATTCGATCCTGCAAGATATTTAGTAAGCACTTGAGATTTTTGCATTCGTTTCACCTACAATATTGCTGACAGAAACCTTGTGCAACTACTAATTTGATGTATCCATGGATATTGAATAATGGATATATTATACCCAATCATAAACTTCTGAGAAGAACAGAGCTTGACACTAAAAAGAGACAGACGGCAATTTAGAGAAAAAAGTTGCTCTTATGTAAAAAAAAAACTACCAAGCCAAATGCACTTTTGCCAAAAAAAAAGCAACCAAATCCACTGTTTTAAGATGAAACCTGCAACAAAATTACATTCAAACGTCGAGATTTTTACGGACCGTGACATTTAGGCACCTGAGGTAAAAAACATTTTTTTCACAATAAGTTTGTTTGTTTCAAATAACAGTTTTTTTTCAAAAGAAAACAAGTTTTTAATTTTTTTTTCAAAAGCCTATTTTTCTTTCAACTGAAAGCTTTTTCCAAAAAAAAAACGTTTTCAAACAAAAAAGTTTTTCTTTGATTAAAAGATTAATATTTTCGAAGCTTTTTATCTGACACTGATCAAGAAGAATCACCAGAATAGAGAGTGCAGGAAAAGGAGCGGCTATGGGAAAAAGCTGAGCAATGATGGGCAGCAAAAGGATTGATGATAGAGCATTATTTGGGTACAACCTTGAAGTTGTACACGAATTCTTTTTGTTGGCAGAGGGTGGGATTAAAAGTTTTGATAAAAGTGACTTCAAAAGCATATAAATTGAAGGAGAGCAAAAAAAGTTTTATAAAAAATTAATTTCTTAGTTTATTTTTTTTTCAATAATGTCATTTCCATCAAAACTTCTAACCCCACCCTTTGCTGACAAAAAGAATTCATATACAGCTTAAAAGTTGTACACAAATGACGTTCTCTCATCAATCATTTTCCAGCCAATCACTGCTTGACTTTTTCCTATAGCCGCTCCTTTTCATGCACTCTTTATTCTGGCAATTCCTCTGGACAAGTGTCAGATGAAAAGCTTTGAAAATATTAACATATTAATCAAAGCGAAAACTTTTTTATTGGAAAAACGTTTTTTTGGGGAAAAAGCTTTGATTTGAAACAAAAATTTGTTTTTGAAAAAACTACTTAAAAAATTTTTTTGAAAACAATTTTTTACCTCTGACACCTAAAAGTCTCGGTACATTAAAGTCCCCTGACCAAACCTGCAGTGCAAAAACGTCCCGTCACCAAACATGCGGCGCATAAAAGTCGTAGACTGAGATTTTTAATCTGCTAACATATTCAGGAATTTGAAAGCAGCTTTAAATAGCGACGGAGCTATCATGTTCAAATGATTTTTTCAATATTTTTGCATTAACTTCTTACTGCAGTATTTTAGATGATTATTGCTTCATGATACATCATAAAAACAACCCATTGTCTATTTCAATGTAATCAACCTTTATATAAGCCTACACCACCACATTTTACCTTTTCTTCATTCCAACGTTGATTTGTGAAGAGAGCTGGACAAAAACCTTTAACTGAAAGCAGTCTTTTTCAAAGCTACCCATTTCTCAGGGAGTGGAAATGATAGCTCCGACGCTATTAAAAGATATTTTGAAATTCTGTACCAGTAACAAATTTTTGAATAGCTTATGAAAATGTATTCACTTATAAGATTTAAGTCAAATATGTGATCTTTCAGCATTTAAAGATATTTTGGACTTGACTAGTATGTATGCAAGGGCTGATTGGACTGAGCTCAAATTAATTCTTTCAAATTCCTCCAAATCTAAATAATTTAGGATATTTTCTAATTGGTTTAAAAATGTTCAAAATGTCACCAAATGGCATTAAAATGGCTGTTTTTTCTGAAAAAATAGCAAGAATTGCCCAGCAGCTGGGTGCATAGTCCCCATGCACATCATCATGTTCAAAATGTCAAAAACGTGCAAAATGTCATCTAAATGGCATCAAAAATTGCTATTTTTTTCTGAAAAATTGCAAGAATTGCCCAGCGGCTGGGGGCTTTGCCCCCAGGCTCCCATAGTGGTAACTAGTTCTCTAGCACACAATCTTCACAACCAACAACTTTCAAAATCGTTATTACAGGGTTTTTGAATAAACAAATGTAATAAAATGCAGCTATTAGCACGAAACCCTGTTTGACTATAATACAGAGCATTCCCATTAATGGTTGAAATAAATTAAGTTGTAACTACAATTGGGTCTAATTGCTTTTTGAAAAATTGAAACCCCCTTTTAAAAATTTCTAGGTGCACCCCTGCTACTAACTACTAACACATACCATGCCTGTTTTTTAGTGTTTAGCGCAATTTGGTGTTAAAGTAATGCACTAGGCATACTAATCCTACTTAGCTGCTAAGAACAACCCAACAATTAGGCTGACTTCAAATGAAAAACTTTAAGCTTTATATTTAGAACAGAAATCAATACTGGTAAGCTAAATTGAAAAAAGAAATCATGTACTGTTGAGAACAGAAAATGAAGTTACTGTTACTTAGGCATAGGTGTCAGAATCAGGAATTGAGTGAAACCATAAAGTGGAACATAATAACACTTTGCAATATCAATAGCTTTTTTTCGCATTTTAGACAAAGGCTGCTGGTCAGTGTTACGTTATAAAATTTTTTTTTTAAATCGATATCCTAGCCTCAACCCCATCCGTAAATTTCAACCCAGACTTTTAACTTAACACTAATTTTTGCCTTAATTCTAATCCAAACCTTACATCAATTAAAACTTTAAAAAGAAGCAAATAAGCACCCACTCTTTGCGTACCGGTACCTATTTTCTTTGTTTATCAGCATCACATACCGGTACTGTAATGGACTTCACGAACTCATTGCTCAGAGTTGCTGCACTACATTACATTTCTTTGCCTTGCCATTAGCCTTCATCATACCTGTCATCTACAACTGCTTACACATTAAACTGTTTAGACCTACAATATTCATATATTGTAGCTTCTTTAACTGCCATTGTCAACTCAACAACAAACACACATCGACAATAACACTTAACATATGGAACATACATAGCACTTACATCTGTAGCCTCCACTACTGTACCATACTGGTACCAGCCTACATTCCAACACTGTGCTTGTAGACCTCAATCTATAGCCTAATCTTGTTTGGGATAAACATGACCCTAATGGGGAGTAATGTTAGTGAATGAGCTTGTTTGTAGACTACATTATGACTATGAGACAGTATCACACAGGTAAGCAGCCTACCAACCCCAACAGACCTTTGCCATAACTTACAGTTTAGCAGCGCAAAACCCTGCTCTAGTGAGAAGGCTGCCTAGTTCCATTCAGTTTAGTTGGTTTATTTCATGACCTCGCGTCCATTGAAATGAAAACACATATAAAACCAAACAGGGGTCAAGAAAATGAATATCCTGCACGCTGCATGTGCAGTGAAGCCAGTATCCTGCATGTGCACTACGCAGTGCACCATCACAGTACTGTATAAAGAACATTACTGTAATGTTACAGCATACTGTAATGCTCTCTAAAGCCAGGGTTGGAAATATCGATTAGTAATCGATAATTCATACTACATTCTTTGCTTTTCTGCTATCAATTATCGCAGATGCTTTGCTTTCAATTTTTTCTATCGATTATCGCCTTTTCTATGCTTTTCGCTTACATTTTATCGATTGGTAGAATGTTTAAACCGTACTTTTGTTCTTGTTGAGTCTGCCTAAGCTTACATCGTTTCGTTTCTCCTTTGCTATAGGCCTATTGCTCTTTATAATATTATCCTAAAAGTGTATTTTTTTTAACCTCGATAGTAGGCCTACCGGTAAAAATAATAGTGTTTCCACTCACAAGTTTCATTCAATGGTCAATACAGCAAAAATTTTGGTGCATTCTTATGAAAAATAGAACAAAAATTTTTGTTCGAAGTGTCTTGGCGCACGGATTTAAATGTTTGCATGGTAATGCACCAAGTTACTGGAAGGACTTAATTGTGGTTTCTCAGCCTTACTGTGGCTTGCACACTACTAATCACATCAATCGTCTTGAACCCCCATCTCCTCTAAAATACAACAAAATGATCAATGCTTTTAAACACTGTTCTCCCACTGTGTGGAATGACCTGCCATCTTCAATTAGATCTTTTTAACCCTGGCCAGCTTCAAATCTTCTCTTAAGGCACATTACTTTAGAATTACATATCACACAGTTTGAAATATTGTATTTGCAACATACTTTTTGGTAATTAAAGCTGTACAGTGTTATTATATTTCTTTTTTGCATGTTACACACTTTCACATATTGCCTTTGCAAGTTTATATTGTAATATGTTTCGATACTTTCCTTTTTATCTGCTGAACCGCTTAGGCAGCATGTGTGGTAACTTTTTTGAAGCCGCCTGTGCTAAAGCGGTATATAAATCAGTGATTGATTGATTGATAACGTCACTTGTTTTTGGAAATTTTTATTTTGATTATTATAGTTATAGGTTTGGGTTTAGGTTAGCACTAGAATTAGGGTTAGGGCTAAGGCTAGTGCTTTGGGTTAGGTTTTTAGCCTTAATTACAAAATGTCTGCGCGCACGGAACATGTGCCAAGCCTTTTCCATTTTTATTCGCATTTTGGCATCGATTACAAATCTTTACTTTTTGTTTCTTTACTTTACTCTTTGCGTTTTGTGTGAACTATCGATTCGCCTTTGCTTTAAAACAGCATCGACTTCCAACCCTGTGGCCTGGCCCTGTCTATAGCCTACTGTGGCACCGTTCCCTGGTTATAGGCTAGCTGTTGAGTAAGTTTTCAACCTGAATTGTCACTTGTAAAACCAAAACACCCGCCAAAATTTTGCATGCTTCATTGAGTTGACTAAAAAGTTATTCCTTTTTTGCTTTGCTGCATAGGTCAATCATATCATACCATTGTCTATCGTTATACATAAGTTGGTCGATTAAATTAATTGGCTAAAAGACATTTAACAGAAACATGCACTGTCGAATAATGATTGTTTCTGCACTAACAAAAAAGATAGCAATTTTGTTATCAAAATACTGGTATTGCAGACTAGGTTGAGAAATTTTCCAGTTTTCACTCCGTCTTGTGTGTTTCGTATTTCTGCTGATTGCAAGGTTTGCGGCTTTGCGAGCAATTAAGACCAGCATGGTCATGTTGGTTGGACGATCAGTTACCGTACGTCAAGATAGTAGTAAATAACTGAATAAGTAAACTATTTTCACATCATCGTCACATACGATTATAGCCTAGTGCAAGAGCAATTTTTAAGTTGATTCAAGTGCGCTGAGCTACAAAAGAAGTCTACTGCTGGTACCAGTTAGTGTGTCACATCATGATCACATGCAATTATTTTGTAGCTTGATAATGGTGTGCTAATCTGTAATGGCGTAATGCAAGAGTAGGCTACTTTTAATTTGATTCAAATTCGCTGGTCAACAAAAGAAGTTAGCTTGGAGTTTTCAACCTAGGACTGTAAGTAGTAGGAGTATGACCAGGAGATACCGATAAGCCTACAAATGCGTTGGACTACCACCCTGAGCCTACCGGTAACTACTTTAGCGAAGCTAGTCACCATTTTCGCCACAGGTTTGGCTGAAATTAAAACTGGCAGAGCCTGGAAACTGGTAGTGGTAGTACTGTGGACAGTGTGGTAGCCTAGGCCATGAGATTAAAAGTACCTAACATATTGTTGAACACTGGACGTAATTTGCCGATTATTGGACTTGGAACTTGGAAGGTAGGCCTATTGTATTATCAGATCACTACATTACATTACAATTGCACTTACAGTTAGGCTATCGGTAGGCTTATAGGGTCAGCTGCCTGTTGCCTGTTCAAGATATCAATAGGCTAATAAGCCTAGCCTTAGTGTTGGCTCATAAGCTGATTTTTGATTTAATAATCAATTTTTTGAACTGGCTAGACTATTTTTACTAGGCATTTTCATTTAAAATTATTTTTAATTGAAAGAGCTTCATAGCTATTTTTAAATGAAATTTAGGATCAGGAAGTTGTTAGGGTGAATTTAGGTTGGCTACTGGTACTTTAAGGTTATCGGTACTTGTTAGGGTTAGCATTGTCATGTAGAAATTGCCAGATGCTTTAACTTTTAACTGTTTTTGTAATGTTAAAGTTCAAAATAGCAATGGTAAGCAGTAGGCCTAAACCTACAATACAATTTTGATTTTTAAATACCAGTAGGCTTGTAGGCAGGCCTTGTAGGTTTGTGCTATGTATATCGGTAGGCTTAATAAAAACAGTGCACGGAATATACCTTATATACTCTATGAAGTATCAGTCCATGGTACCTACTAATGACCTTCCTTAAATGCTTCTCAGTATATATTTTAGTAAAAACATACAGGGGTCATTCCACCTCAAATCACCCAAAATTTTTTCAATTTTTTAACCTAAAATCTCTGATTTGTATAAAATCTGGGGTGCTTGTAGACTTTATAAAAAAAAAGCCAATATTTTAAATTTTATTGAAATCACAACTGTAGTTTTGGAGATACGCCCCTTCAAAAATTAAGGTTTTTGCGAAGAAAGGGTGTACCCACCATATTTCAAATTGCAATATCTCCGCATCCACTTGGGTGGATTTGACAAAATTTGTCATTTTGAAGGAAATTGCCGAAGGATTCCATTTCTGTTAAAATAATTTCTAGAATATGCATGTTTACAGTTTAGGAGCAATGACCTTTTGACCTTTTCTTTGATTCTGAGTTTAACCTTTTCTTTGATACTGAGTTTGACCTTGTGGATCACGTGACCCATTGTTTTTTAAAGGTGGAATAAAATTAGGAAGGCTTTATTTCACCGGAAATTTTTATCTAGTTTTTAATTAATTCTGACTCAAATCTAACACAAACTCATATGCTTACTCTAAAACTATTCCCAAATCGAACCCTAACTCAAACCCTAACCTAAACCCTAATCTTAACCCCTAAAAAAGCAAATGAAAAAAGCGCGGATGAATATTTCTCATCCTCGTTTTATTCTCTTTAAGTTGAAAATTTTCGGTGAAATAGTCACTACCATAAAATTATGTCATTCCCCTAACAACGTATGAAAATTTCAGAGAGGTAATATTTGAAGTTTAATAATAGTCTGCATTCAAGTTTGGATCATTTTGCAGAATTCAGGTAATTTGCCAAAAACCTTAATTACAGTATCACAATAAAATGGATCATGCAATGATTTGAAATGGGTATACTTTTGTTAACATGGAAACACATGCGCAATGTGCATTAAAATAAAAATAGCATCAGTAATAAGTTCATCAGTCATTGCTGAAGTTAACAAAGCACTTCTTCCAATGGTTCGTTAACGTTGTATCTGTGACCTGTTTTCGTAAAAACTAAATTTCACCCACCTGTGACCACTAAAAAATTGACTTGTACAACAATTACGTAAATATCCAGTAATATCAAATATGCATTGGTTAGTAGTATTACGCTGCAGTCTGAAATAGGTCAGAAATCACTGATCTCAAAAAAACAAATTTCTGGCTTGCTACACCCAACTGTATAACACTCTACTGTGAAACACAAAATCTCACTTCGTTAATGATGTAACAATGCTGATTGTCATGAACTAGATGTGCTTCAAGTTCAAAGTAAAGCTAGTATGTATGGCATATTATATATCAATCCTTTCTTCATTGTTTTATGAAAGTAATTGGTTTAGGATATTTAATGTGCAATGGCATTAATTTTACTTGAAACCTACAAAAACTGTGTGAAAATAAATGTTAATCACATTTTTTGGTGAAAAGTAAGCAACCCCAGATAACTTTTTTCAACATCACCAGGAGTTGTGACCCACAGTTTTCGAACCATTATATTAACCTGTGCAGTTCACTGATAAGTGTTGCTACGATGAATATGGCAAGTTTTTATTTTAACCTCTAAAAAAATTAAGTAAAAAATGCACAGATGACTATTGTGCATTTTTGTTTTATTCTCCTTCATTGGAAATTTTCTTTAAAATTTTCACTTCTAATGTAAAATGCTTTTAAATAGCTTAAAACATCACACTATATACCGTATATACTCACCTATAGGTCGCGCCACCCACCGGCACAGCCAGGGGGGGATTAGGGGGACCAGTCCCCCCCCCTTTTGAAAGAGCACAATTTCACAAAAAAATTATTAATGAAAAGATTAAATTTCAAAAAACAAATTTAGAAACTCTCAACTCGAGTGTAATTCTACCTTGAGTTGCAAATATGCAACGTCAAAACTTTTGCATTTTTTGAAAATTTTTTCCAAGGTCATTAGCTTCTGTATCTTTAAAAAATTTCAGCTGTCTAGCTTGTATTGTTTTCGAGATATTCGAGTTCAACAAACGTTTGTTGCAAAAACGCTAAGTGAATCATTGTTAACGTGACAATGGAAATGAGTTACAATCAAAAAATCAATTTTGGTAAATATAATTGAAAAAAGTTATTATTACGTCACATTAATATAGCAATCGTGCATCAAAACTGCTTTTATTGAAACAAAAATTGAGCCATATTGCCTTTTTGCAACACAGGGTAGAAACAAAATCCGAAGAGTCTAAATGCTTGTATCATTACTGTTGATGTCTACTGAAAATGTTCGATCATTGTGTAGCCCGTATCTCGCTGTCTTGAAATGATAGTGTCTCATCAGCAAACTGCATTGCTTTTGCGGGAGAACACGAACGAGGCAGAAAGCAGCGCAATTTTGCACCAAGAAACGCAATCTATTTTTGTTGCAAAACTCATCATTTTCCAAAAACTAGAATTAGATCAGATATTATACTGATGAGAATTTGGGGCATTCAAGATCTGACGTGTAGCAGTCCACGAAAATCTCCCATCGTTAAATCATATTGCGGCCCTAACAAATTTCGAGAATATTTTTAATGTAAAACATTCGAAAAAAAATACTAATTGCTGAAGGAAAGCAAATTTCTTCTAAGAGAATGACTGTCCATATATCTGTAACGTCGAAATTGAATTTTTGTTATACTGTATCGAGTCCGTTTTACCGATCACGCGTATAAATATACGCATGTCATTTGATTGCTTGCATTTTGACTGTTTTTCATTTTTTTTGCGTTTACACTGAAAAGATATCAGACGTAATTGTTGGACTAAACCGCCTTATGTAGGCCTACGTTTCAACCTATAGCCTAGAGAACCCGTTTGCCTGAAAAACGGCTGTTTAATATTGCTCAAAAAGTTTTTGTCGTTTACCAAAAGCATAGCTACAATGTCAGTTTGATTCGTTAATTTGATTTTCAGCTGGGGTGGGGGAAACGGGAGATCTGCTGGTTTGAAGTAATCTTACAACTTCAAATTGCACAAAGTCAAATGTTTATTACTGTAAATAGTATGCTAATTTATTTTTAGGAAATCTTTTTCGATCAATGTCTATGTCCGCATGTTACACCGTATAGCTGCGTTGATATGAAACCGTGTTCTCGTCTATCAGAGCAGCGAGTACGGCGGCGTTGTTCAAATTGTGTCGAAGTCAAAACTGAGCGCGCTGGTTGTGAGCAAAAAATCGCGCAGACGTCATTCGCCTAATCCCGATCTACACTGTGCGTAAAATTGTGAGCACAAAACCTCGTCTTTAGTTAATTTTATACCAAAATTTGGTACACCTGGTGTATCGCCTTGCCAGCGTACAAGCAGTCAGTTGTTTCAAACAAACTAATGACACGCTCGTACTTTCACGATTTTACACACAGTATAGGACGGGCCTAAAATTTCTCTCTGGAAGCATTCTACGCAGTTTTTGGCGCAAACCAAATTTTGTTCGCAGGCGTGCTGCATAAATAAACCTATTGTACTTAGTTAAGACCAATTTTCGTCAAACGCCGCGTTTAGATTCGCATTATTTGATTGAGACAATTGACCGCATGTAAGGAATGGTCGATCGCTATCGCATTATTCTTGCTTAATGCTTAGATCCCTATTTCCTATGAACGATAATAATAACAGTGCACTTATCAATTAACAAAACTTTGTATTGGTAAACCACAATACAGCGCATTTTTTTTTCTGTTGGAAGGTAGCAAACTGTACGACTGTATGTGGGGTCAATTAACATAAATAATAATATGGAGCACTTATTTTTTCAAAAACCAATCATTTTCGGGTGTAGTTTGTATGTTTTTGCGAATTCTACATCTCATTTGTTACAATATACATACCATAATTCAAAGTTAAAATATTACTATGCCAGCTTGCCAGAACAATAAACGGCTATATGCGACTTTCTCGAATTGCCTATGCGTTAAGAAAACGCATTTTTTGCGTCCGCTCTTGCATCATCAAGCAAAATAAACTTGTTAACCAGGTGAAAAAACTTTTATTTTTTATTTTTTTATGCGTCTACTGCATGAACGACTGCGGGACTCCTGCCTGTTATCGCTAAACCTTTGTAAGTTGTCACAATTTGCCTAAATGAAAATTTTCCGCGATTTGCATATGCTTTAATTGCAAGAAAAAAGTTTAGTCTCCCCCCTTTTTTTATTTCTGGCTGCGCCGATGGCGCCACCATATAGGTCGCACTATTAGTTTTGTGTTAAAAAAGTTTAATTTAGAGTAGACTCGCACATAAGTCGCACTGAAAATTTAGGTATTTAACAGGCCTTTTTCCTAGCTTTTTTGCACAGATAACTTTGAAAATTACTGCAGTTGGTTGTTTTTTTAGCATTGAACTGCATTGCATTGAAATTGCAAAACCATTTTTTCTCAACAAAGCGGGAAAATCCAATGCACACTGAGCGGTCACTTGTGCGTGTGCTCTCATGAAACTGTTTCGCATTGGTTGGTACCGCATGTGCGTGCACAAGCACATGTACCCGTATTTGATAGAACCACAGTGGCAATAGCACATTTTCACTACAATTTGTGTCTCTAACGGCTTATTAGCCGGAAAATACGGTACTTGCAATTGCCAAAAACTTTCAATTTTGTTCTGACTTGGTGAAGATTTGCACCTATGTCGAGCGGATTGGTTGCACCTATATTTTTTTAACAAAGATATAAGGAAAAAGTTGCGACCTATACGCGAGTATCTACGGTATACATAAATTTTGAGTATTTAGAAAGCTTTTGGAAGCCAGAAAGAAAAAGTTGTTCAACAGCCTAGTGAAATCCTATGCTACTTGCTCAAAAAAATCTCAACTTGCCCAAAACATAAAAGAACAGTAAATTTTAAGTATGTTTAAATTCTTGAAACAAAAAAACATGCAAAAATACTGAATTAATTGCAAAGCATTGAGTTTGTGCAATAAATTAAACATTCAAAAAAATTAAAATTCTTAGTGCGGGTTACTTGTGCCAAGAATAAATTTCAGCATGTTTAATTTTCTGAAATTACTTTTTAGTTTAAACCTCAATTTTTCACTTTCTAAATAAAAAATGTCGTAAGCTTGCTATTACTTGTGATATCTGAAAGAACGGTTAATGTGGCAAGCATGGGAAAAAATCTTGGAAGAAAAAGAACGTAACATTTCGAGCCAAAAAAGTTAAGTTGCTAAGTGAGCCTGAGTGTCGAACAAATCCGTCACTTTTCTAAAAACTGACATTAGCCTACTATTACTTGTGTTATCTGAAAAAGCGGTTAATGCGGCACGCATGGGAAAAATTTTTTGAGTAAAAGAGCGTAATATTTCGTGCCAAAAAATTTGCAAAGCAGGCCTGAGTATCAAACAAATCTCACTTTTGTGTTTCACTTTCTGAAAAATGCCGTAAGCCTATTATTACTAAGGATATCTGAAAAAGTGGTTATTGCGGCAAGTGCTGAAAAATTTTTTGCAGGAAAAGAACATAACAGTTAATCCCAAAAAAGTTGCAAAGCAAGCGTGAGTATTGAATGAATCTCCCTGCAATTGTTAATCAAAAAGTGTTAATTGTAATTAATGATGTGCCTGCGATTATGTTAAGTGTTAATTGCTGTCATTGTGCTAAAATAAAGCAAGCAAACACTTTTTCTTGCATTTTATTTTCACAAAAGCGGTAATGTGCATTTCTAAATAATCTTGCACGATGTTGTTCACTTCATGTGCTGTATATCATTAGCCAGAAAATAGGTTGCCGAAGGCGATTTCAGCTTGCCTCAGGCAAGCATTAATTGCAAATCTTCTTTGTGCTATAAATACTACATTTCTTAAACCATGAAAACTTTTAAACACATGTATGGTTGCAAGGTGACTGGATTATAGACTTTACTGCGATGTGGATGATCTATTTGCTGAAATTCGGCATATTACATCAAAATGAAACTTTAACCATGGTTATACTACAAATATTACCTCTCCGAAATTTTTGTATGTTATTAGGAGGATGATAGATTTTTTTCTATCTTAAAAAAATAATGGGTCACGTGATCCACAAGATCAAATTCGGGGTCAAAGGAAAGGTCAAAAGGTTATTGCTCCTAAACATGCATATTCTAAAAATTTTTTAACAGAAATGGAATCCTAGGGCGATTTCCTTCAAACTGACAACAAATTTGTTTAAATCCCCCCTGTGGTTGCGGAGATATTGCGGTATGAAATATGGTGGGTACCCCCTTTTTTCGCAAAAAAAAAAATTTTTGAAGGGGCGTATCTCCAAAACTACCGCTCAATTTCAATAAAATTGAAACTGACAAGTTTGACGTCCTTTGTTGTTGACTCCTAGGAAATCATAACGACTTCCACTGGCAGGCAGGTGGCCAGATCAACCACCAACCCTGCAGCTACAAAGCAGCTCAAGTCATAAGATGCACAGAGCTGGACAGCGCTGTTTCGAGCTTTTAGCTCTCATCGGCAGCCCTCAGCTTCTCTAACAAAGTTATTCCCCAGCTGGACAAGACTCTTGGCCGAACTGGCGCTCTCCAGCTCTGTGCAAAATTGAAATTATTGGCTTTTTTACATAAACTCTACAAGCAAACCAAATTTCATACTAATCAGAGATTGTAGGTTAAAGTGCATTGGGTGATCTGAGATGGAATGACCAACAGCCAGTATCTTTTAAATAAAAAAACCTTGGTTTTTTAGGTTCTTAAAAATATTTACGGTAGTTTATAAAATATGTTTTTGATGTATTAAACAATAACTATACTTCTGTTTCAGTCAAATCCAGGTGAGGTTCAAGCTGCGATTGAAACAGCTATTTCATGTGGCTATCGACATTTGGATTGTGCTTTTTGCTACCAGAATAGTATTGAGGTTGGAAATGGAATTCAAGCTAAAATCAAAGATAGATCAGTAAAGCGTAAAGATCTATTTGTAGCAGATAAAGTGAGCAAATATTTAGCATATTCCTTAAGTTGTGCTTTATAATTAGATAATTTGGTGCATTGCCTTATTGTTGTTAAGATAAAATCGTTAACGCTATATGTTGATATTCCGCCTTATTACAGAGTATGCCTTATGGTCTGGAAAATGTGGCTGGTAAACAAATTTGTTTTGCCAAACTACAGCAGCTTGTTTCAGTAGTTATCAATAGGGCTGCATGTATGATACTGGGTACAATGTATCCAAGGTCATGTTTTGAAACTTTTATGCCATGATTTATGTGTTAACAGCTGTGGAATATATTCCATGCTCCCAAAGATGTGAAACCAGCATTAGCAAAGACTTTGGAGTTACTGCAGACAAGCTATCTGGATTTGTATCTTATTCATTGGCCTCATGGATATGTGGTAAGATATCGGTAGTGTCAAATTTATCATGTTGTAGTGCAAGAAAGTACCATAACATTGTTAATCTTCTTGAATTTAACAAGTTAAATTATTCCTAAACTGAAATAGGCAGAACTAATTTAATAGTTCACAGAGACATCACATCTTACAATCCTACTTCATTTGACAAGACCTTAGTGCTGTCGCCACATCTAAATGGGTAGTCATTTCAACCCCTACTGACGCAGGTGAGGCGGAGCCCCTATCGTGGGAGCATTCCTGTGTTTTGAAGTCTACTGACTTCATCATCAATGTGAATAGTAGTCAATACAATGCAAGGAATTTTCGATCACTGAATTAGGCCAACTCAACTGGTAAATTTGAATACATTTTTGAATTTGTTTTATTTTATGGTAAATTTTTGATTTTATGATATGTTTTTGAATTTGTTTTAATAACTTTCTATTCTTAAATTAGTATTTTCTTCACCTTCCCAAAAAACTTATGCAGTTTTTCAATCTTTTTCAGAACATTAATGGAACAATATATCCGAAGGATGAAAATGGACAGTTCATATATGATGATGCTGATTATGTGGACACATGGAAGGTACAAGAATTTTAAGCAAAACTTAAATGATTTGGAAAAGTTATTGCTGTTAAGGGAGAATATTTTGTTCTTTATTATTCATCTCTAGTTTGTTGATAACATTGCGAGTAGTTTGCATTTGCAAATCTAACAACATTGCTTTAAAGGTTTTAAGTAGTTACATATTATATTGGGACTAATTCCTGCTTATATTTTCAAAAACACATATTGCTTTAATGCAACATTGCTTGAAAGCAAATAAATTTAAAAGTATTGACTTTTTTTCACCTTATCATAAGTTTCAAGATGCACTTATTCTGATCTAAACTGTGCATTTCTCAACATAATCCTTTTAGGACCAAACGGACTCGATATAGTACGTGGACCTGTTAATGTTTGAGTGGATAGAGTAATATCTTTTACAGGAAAGGTTAAGTTAATATTCCATTGTGACTCTGGCCTAATCAAACTTGATGCAATTGGCATTCATAGCTTTCAAATTCATGCTTGTTCAACTTTATTAAACACAATGTAAAGCCTTTACTGTATATGTGATGAAATATTATTAAAAAATTTTATTAAAAACAGTAACGTCTTGTTTAAAATAGTAAAATTTATGAACGTTTCAGACTTGGCTATGTTCATCATCAATAAAAAGTAAAATCTTATTAAAATAGATTCGTTGTTCATGTAATTGTAATAATAAGTACTGTTTAGGAGTTGATTAAACTACAAAAGGAAGGACTGGTGAAGGACATTGGTGTTTCGAATTTCAATGAATTCCAAATAGATCGAATAATTAAGGAAACATCAGTAATCCCTGCTGTGAGCCAAGTGGAAATACATCCCTATTTGACACAGGAGTTTCACATAAACTTTTGCAAAGATAGGAACATTGCTGTTACAGCTTATAGTCCACTGGGCTCAGCTGACAGACCATGGTGAGCAACCAGGTTTTGAAATTAAGAGTTATGCCAAATTTCGAACAGACGTCTTGGAGCCTCCAACACATGCTAGTGCCTTACTGCTTTTATGTTGTTTATTAATTCTGGAGTTTTCGTGGTAAATGAGCAGTCAGCAACAAAAATATGCATGATAGAAATTGTTCATAGTTATATCTTGACTTTAAGATGGCTGTATGGCTTTAAGATCGATCTGTACTTGGTATAAGATTGTGATAATTCGAACTTATCATGTGTTTAAACAGAAATTCGATGCATACTGCAATGTTCATGCTGCCTTACCATTGTGACATTTGTGAAATTGAGGAAAGGTTACCCTATTGCTCTTACAAGTTAGGGAGAGACTATTTCATCAATTTTTTTTCTGCTTTTTTATTAGTTTTGACCCAAATCTAACCCTAGCTCAAACTTAATCTAAAAGTAAATCCAAACCTATTTCTAACCCAACCCCCCTAAGCTTAACCCTTAAAAAAATAAATGAAAAATGTGTCGATATATGAGGTCTGACAGAATAGAAATGAGACTGCTATAAAAGTTTTAATACAACAGTTTTAAGTAAATTACAAATTGTCACCTTCAAAGTGCACCCCCTCTGAGTCAATGCACTTCTGCATTTGATCCTGCCATCCACAGAAGCACTTGGCAAACTCCTCCTGTTTGAGGCTCTTTATGTCCTTTGTCACTGAAGCCGTGATTTCTTCTGAAGATGAAAAATGAGTTATTTTTATCACAATCTTTAACCTAGAAAAAAGCCAAAAGTCACTCAGTGCAAGTTCTGGGGAATACGGAGGGTGATAAAGAGCTGCAATTTGTTTTTTGACCAAGAGCTGCCTCACACTGACCGCATTGTGTGCAGGTGCATTGGCATGGTGGAGGAGCCATGACCTGTCACTCCACAGTGCCCGCCTGGTGCGTCAAACTTGTTTATGGAGGCGAATGAGAACCTGCTGGTAGAAGTACTGATTTACTTTTTCACCCTCAGGCACTTATTGATGATGTACCAAACCCTTGTGGTCAAAAAATGCAATCAGCATGACTTTGATCTTCGATTTTGACATGCGCACCTTTTTGGTTCGGGGTGATTCTGTGGTCTTCCACTGCATGCTCTGTCTCTTCATTTCAGGATAGTATCGAAGACCCACATTTCATCTCCTGTGATGACGTGGTAAAGAATGTCCGGATCATCCCTTATCTTCTTCAGCATGTCTTTACAAAAATTGACTCGGCGCTGCTTCTGGTCTTCCGATAAAATCTTGGGTACCAGTTTGGCACACACCTTCCACATCCCCAGATCATGCAGCAAGATGGTCCGCTTTGATTCCTTGTTTAAGCCGAGTTCATCCGCTATCATCTGAACCGTCAGTCTGCGATCACTCCGCACCAGCTGCTTCACTCTCACGGCGTTTTCAACCGTCTTCGTTGTGGAAGGCCGTCCTGACTTGGGATCATTTTCCACTTCCTTGCAGCCACTCTTGAAACGTTTGTGCCACTCAAAAACTCTTAACCTTGATATCACATCTTTGCCATAAACCTCTTTAAGAAGTTTGAAACACTCAGTTGGATTCTTTCCCAGTTTTCCAAAAAACTTCGGGTTGATTCGTTGTTCCATTCTCTTGTTATCAACAGTTGCGTCAAAAACAACAACACTGGCTGCGAACAAACGCGACACAAAGCAACAAAATTCTGACTAGAGTTACTAACACTACGTTACAAGAAAGCCTGAAACGCAAGAACAGAATGGCTTAACTTAAAAATATTGCAACACAATAGAGCTTAGAGGTTGCCTTGCATGCTAAACAAGTGGCTTGCCGATTGGCAGTGGGCCAACGGTGTGACAGGTCCGGTCCCGTTTCTTTTTTGTCAAACCACGTATATTCCTCATTTTTGTTTTACTCTCTTTAACTTACAAATTTTGTGTGAAATCAAATAGTTACCGTTAACGGAGCTTTAAGCGTATGTGTTTAAGGCAAAAGCTTATTTCAAAAACTGCAACTCGGGTCACATTGTCGCAGGGCACAACCAGATGAACCAGTTTTACTTGAAAACCCCAAGATTGTTGAGATTGCTAAGAGGCTGAACAAAACCCCTGCTCAAGTTGTCATTCGATTTCATATTGAACAAGGTATTGCTGTAATACCAAAAAGTGTGACGCCAAGTAGAATTAAATCGAACTTTGAGGTATGCTTTTTTAATCAAGTTTAAATAATTAACATTTAGACGTTAAATTATTTCACATTTTTAGCATTGGTTTGCTCATTGCTCTGGAATTGTTTTGCTCCTGAGCTTCCTAACTAAATAATTTTGAGATAAGTCAGTTTTTAGAAAATTTTTATTTAGTTCATTAATTTTAAGCCCAACAACTCTTAAAAACTAAAATGAAAATTACATGGATAAATCATTTTATTCAAATTAAAGTTTTTCCAGTGAAATGTATTCTCAAAATGGATCATGTTTTTTTTTCTGAGTTATTTTTTCATTGAAAAAATTAAACAAAAAGTAATATCTACGATTTGTACATAACAATTTTTAAGCACAATATCTTATGAGAAGCTGTTAATTATTGAATTACAAAAAATGAAAGTTATTTATTTGCGTGCAATGTTTTAAAGGTTTGATTTGAATTAGAATTGGGGTTAACCACTCACAGTTATTTCTTTCTGGTGAAATAAAGCTTACATAGCACATCCTTCTCGTTGCAGTAGAACTGAATCATGAGGAAAATGCAGTGGCTTGATTTCTGGTTACCTCTTAATTGTAGCTCATGTCGCTCTGAAAGTTTTTACATGACTCACACCTTTTATTTATCCAGTCAAATGTTTTCGTATTTTTTATTACCAACGCAGTAATTGGTTTTAGGTTTTTGATTTCAAATTATCAGACGACGACATGAAAACATTGACGAGTTTTAACGTTAACTTTAGAGGATGCAAGCTAGAATGGTAAGTTCTTGCTCTGCATTGCTGTATACCGCTCCAACTTCTATTTGCTCAATATTTATTCAATTAAAAATGTTCAATTAATACCTTTTTAATTGTGCTGACAAAGGGGAAAAAATTCTAAATATAAGTTTCGCGTATAGCCGATTCACAATATCTTTGTAGCTAAAATATAGCACAATTTTAGCAGTCACAAAAATAAAAGCTAAATGGAGCGAGCCAAATCAAATGACTGCAAACCAACTTAACCACCAACATTGGGGTTTGGTTTAGTTGGCGGTCAGTTGGTTCGCGGTCAGTGTGACGGTCGCGGTCAGTTGTAGACTTGCTTTCGTCTGGTGAGTAAATTCAGTCTCGTTTTCGAGCTAACGCTTTATCATTATATCTCAGTTTTCATTTGCCTTTGTTTTTTCGGAGTATGCGGAAAATAGATCGGAAACTACGCTGATATGAATACACACACTTTTCCGAACCCAAATTCAAACAGTTTACCTCGGTATTTTTTGCTTAAATTCCCTAGACATCTGAAAATGCCCAGTTGGCACATTGGCAGCGCATCTTCCTAGATTTTTTGAATGTCTTTCTGTATTGGGCAATTTGATCAACTTTTGGTAGTTAAACTTTTCCACAAGCGATCTTGTAATGTCTTTTATTTGGTTATGTAGAATTACAAAATCTCTCGTCAGTATTCGGGTTTACTATAAATTTTAACATCGTCGTGGCCTCCGATGACCAAGGATAGTTTCTTGACTGAAAGAGATCATTTGTGCGTAAATCAGTACTTGTGTTAAAATTAATTATCCTTCATGTGACTCAACTAAATAGCTTCGTATTGTACGTCTTTTTTTCAAATGCACAACGTAATCGTAAGATATTTTCAGGGTATCGGATCACAAGTACTATCCTTTCAGAGAGAACTACTCAGAATAATATCCTTTCCGAGAGAACTACGCAGTAAAACCATTCCTAAGTCGATAAATTGAAAAGAAAAACACCCTTGCAATGTGTCCAAGTAGTGCATTGAAGGCTTGCGGGTACTGGTTTCGGATCTCAATGTAGTTGTTTTTTCTTACAGCCTGATGCAGACAACATTTACAACGTAATGCTTTCTGTTAGACAAAAAAGCAAGTTTTTGAACCTCAAGCTATTCGCTTTATGGTTTTCGTATATTATTTTTAAATTGTTGGGTCATTCCATCTCAGATCAACCAATGCACTTTAACTTAAAATCTCCGATTTATATGAAATTTGATTTGCTTGTAGAGTTTATCTAAAAAAGCCAATAGTTTCAATTTCATTGAAATCGGAGCGGTAGTTTCGGAGATACGCCCCTTTAGAAATTGGGGTTTTTGCAAAAAAGAGGGTACCCGCCTTATTTCAAACTGCAGTATCTCCGCAACCACTAGGGGGATTTCAACAAATTTGTCAATTTGAAGGAAATTGCCGAAGGATTCCATTTCTGTTAAAAAAATTTCCAGAATATGCATGTGTAGGAGCAATGACCTTTACTTTGACCCCGAATTTAATCTTGTGGATCACGTGACCCATTATTGTTTAAAGGTAGAAAAGAATCTTTGTCATCCTCCTAATAACATATAAAAATTTCAGAGAGGTAATATCTGTAGAATAGTCATGGTTTAAGTTTCATTTTGGGGTAGTTTGCCGAATTTCAGCAAATTGATTATACACACTGTAGTAAAGTTTATAGTCCCATCACCTTGCAACCATACATGTGTTTAAAAGTTTTCATTGTTCAAGAAATGTAGTATAATTTATAGGATTAAGAAGATTTGAAATTAACGCTTGCGTTAGGCAATCTGAAATGGCCTTCGGCAACCTATTTTCTGGCTAATGATATACACCATATGAAGTGAACAACATCGTACAAGATTATTTAGAAACGCACATTACCGCTTTTGTGAAATAAAATAAATTGAAGTAGAGAAAGTGTTTGCTTGCTTTATTTTAGCACAATCACGGCAATTAACACTTAGTATAATCGCAGGCACATCATATGTTACAATTAACACTTTTTAATTAACAATGCATGCAGATTCGTTCCATACTCATGCGCGCTTTGCAACTTTTTGGCACACAATGTTACGTTTCCTGCTAAAAGTTTTCCCGCGCTTGCCGCATTAACCACTCTTTCAGACTAGTTGGCTTACGGCATTTTTTAGAAAGTGAATAAAAAGTGAGATTTGTTTGATACTCAGACGCGCTTTGCAAAGTTTTTGGAACGAAATGTTTCGTTCTTTTCCCGCAAAAATTTTTCCTGCGCTTGCCGCGTTAACCGCTTTTTCAGATATCACAAGTAGTAGCAGGCTCATGTCAGTTTTTAGAAAAGTGACAAATTTGTTTGATACTTAGGCACACTTTGCAAAGTTTTTGGCACAAAATGTTACGTTTTTTTCAAGATTTTTTCCGCATTAACCGCCTTTTTAGATATCACAAGTAAGAGCAGGCTTACGGCATTTTTTAGAAAGTCAAAAACTGAGCGCAGTCCGGTTTAAACTAAAAAGACAAAAATTCAGAAAATTAAACATGCTGAAGATTATTCTTAGCGATAGTAACCCCACTTAGGGTTTTAATTTTTTTCAGTGTTTAATTTATTGTGCAAACTCAATGTTTTGCAATTACTTCAGTATTTCAGCACATTTAGTTGTTTCAAAAATTTAAAAAACCTTAAAATTCACTGTTCTTATTTGTTTTGAGCAAGTAGCATATGATTTCACTTGGCTATTGCGCAACTTTTTTGTTATAGCTTCCAACAGCTTTCTGAATACTCAAAATTTATGTATGTGTATGTAGTGCGATGTTTTAATTTGTTTGAGCGCATTTTATTTTAGAAGTGACAATTTTAAAGAAAAATTTCAATGAAGGAGAATAAAACAAAAATGCAGAATAGTCATTTGTGCATTTTTTATTTAATTGTTTTTAGGGGTTAAAATAAAAACTTGCAGTAGTCACACTTACTAGTGAACTGCACAGGTAAATGTAATGGTTTCAAAACTGTGGGTCACAACTCCAGATGATGTTGAAAAGAGTTTGGCGTCGCTCATAAGTATCCTTTTTAATAAAAAATTTGATTAATATTTATTTTCACACAGTTTTTGTTGGTTTTCATGGTTCATAAGGAAACAATGAAGAAAGGGTTGATATGTAATATAACTTACATACTAGCTTTTGCTTTGAACTTGAAGCACATCTAGTTCACGACAATCAGCATTGTTACATCACTGACGAAGTGAAATTTCGTGTCTCACCGTATAGTGTTATAAGGTTGGGTTTAGCAAGCCAGAAACTTGTTTTTTTGAAATCGGTGGTTTCTGACGTATTTCAGTTTGCAGCCTAGTACTACTAACCAATGCAAATTCGATATTACTCGATATGTGCGTAATTGTTGTGCAGGTAAATTTTTTAGTGGTCACAGGTGTGTGAAATTTAGTTTTTAGGAAAACTGAGGTAACGGAGGCAAAGTTTGCGAACCATTGGCATGAGTGCTTTGTTAACTTCAATTATGAAAAATACAAGTTATTTTTATTTCAATGCACATTGCGCACGCGTTTCCATGTTAATAAAAGTGTAACCTACACAAGTCATTGCATGATCCATTTGGTTGTGATTCAGTGATTAGTTTTTTTTGCAAATTGCAAAAATTTTGCAAATTGGCCCAAACTTGATTACAGACTGTTATTAAACTACAAATATTACCTCTCTGAAATTTTTATATGTTATTAGGAGGATGACAAAGATTTTTTCTGCCTTTAAAAAATAATGGGTCACGTGATCCACAAGATCAAATTCGGGGTCAAAGTAAAGGTCAAAAGGTCATTGCTCCTACACATGCATATTCTGGAAATTTTTTTAACAGAAATGGAATCCTTCGGCAATTTCCTTCAAAATGACACCAAATTTGTTCAAATCCCCCTAGTGATCGCGGAGATATTGCAATGTGAAATAAGGCGAGTACCCTTTTTTTTGCAAAAACCCCAATTTCTAAAGGGGCGTATCTCCAAAACTACCGCTCCGATTTCAATAAAATTGAAAATATTGGCGTTTATTCAAACTTTGCCAGCAAACCAAAGTTAATGCAAATCGGAGATTTTAGGTTAAAAACTTGAAAAAATTATGGGTGAACTGAGGGAGAATGACTCTGTTGTTTGATGTTTTGACAGAAAATTTGAGTACTTAATTAACTACCTAACGTCAATCACTTCAAAAAACGCCAATAGCGTCAACTATACGCGGGTACATTTGTTTGTTTTCATCAGTACCCATCATTCTTGTTGTTAAGTTTAATTTGTAATCTATGTCTCCATATAAACCCGTATCACTATCATGTTTATGTATCAGAATAGAAATATATCATGCATAGATGCCTGTAAAGCAGATTTTAGTTTCAAATGTAAATGCTGTTGTTACTTTTCGATATCAACTGTTATACTGAGGATGAATGTTTTATGTTGCCAGCGGCTCGCCACCGCTGCGACATTTCTTTGAAAGAAGCTGTGTTGCCCGAGCGCAATGACGCGGAGATGGGCCCCGCCAACTAGTTACATGTTTCGGAATAATGCTGCGAATACCATGAAAGATTTGATTTGATTATTTTTGCTTAAAGAATATCAAGTTCGGTATTGTGTTCAGTTGTTCACTATCCTAAAATCAAAGGCTATGCTGCATAAAATGTATCGAATATCAATTTATTTCGTGTCGTTTCACTTTCGACTTAAAATCGTGTCTTTGTGGTGTGAAAGACGTTTATTGTTTTGAATTGGTGAAATGCCAGATAATATTTTTTGCTGTTTATGCAACCGCGTTTATTTAACCATGAATGGCACATAACGTGCTGCATTACATGTAAAACCATTGTTTAGAGCTTCAGTACCTAAAGTTAAGCCAAAAAGAACCGCTTGTTAAACCGGTAATGTTGGTTTGTGCATCAACTCCGAATTATTTTGCTGCTCTTTTTTGTTATTTCATAGTTAAATGTACTATTATTGCAGATTATTATTGCACTTTTTGTGCATGGTAAAATGTACTATTATTGCAGATTAAATCTTAGCTCTGCAATGCTTGCATTTGTGGACAAGATGCATTTGCAAATAAAATATTTAATTCCTCCCCCCCCAAAAAAAACTTCCAAGTGCGAGTTTACTACAGTAAGAGGTTGTTACAGTTTATACATATTTGGTTTCGATCACTTGTTGAACAATTGAAATAAGGTTATATTTAGACCTGTACTACTATAGTTGGATAGTTATTGATAAGAATAATTGTACTTGTATGAAGCAATGGCTTTCAAGGTTCCAAACGTGAAATTGAATTCAGGACATGATATGCCTATTATTGGTCTTGGAACATGGAAGGTGCGGATTATAGTTGTGCTTAATTAACTTCAGTCCGATTGGCCTGTACCAGTAACATCTGTATGACATCACATAACGTGCAATCATTTGGACTAGTTACCAATGTGAAATGGATCGTGCTGTAATTTTTGCTGGGTCTTGATAGCAGAGACGACTACCGTAGCTTTTAAATGGCAAATAAAGACTTCCGAAAAGATGGATTTGCCGCAAAAGACTAGACAAAGAAATAGAGGCGAAATATTTCAACGTGTAGATTTTAAGATAATTATTTTTTTAATTCGACATCTGTAAATACGATAAATGTTAATTTTTACATCTGTTTAAAATAACTAAATCTAATACACTAAAAAAATCGAATGGCTTGCTCAGAGCCCCATCCTAAATTTTTTTCCCGACCAGCACTTCAACAAGGCTGATTAAAATCGTTGGGCTCTTTTGTTGAGGATAAGCACTATTAGCTGCCAAGTTATTGTAATTACATGCAAAAGCTCTCTTTTAATAAAAAATTTATTTTTGTTGCAGTCCAAACCCGGAGAGGTGGAAGCTGCGATTCAAACAGCTATTTCATGTGGCTATCGACATTTGGATTGCGCTTTTTGCTACCAGAATAGTACTGAAGTTGGAAATGGAATTCAAGCTAAAATCAAAGATGGATCAGTAAAGCGTGAAGATCTGTTTGTTACGGATAAGGTGAAGATATATTAGTTATTAGGGTGATGTTAAAGTAAACCCTGCACTTTATGTAATACACTATGCTAAGTGTAAAACTTTAGAATGCTTTTTATCTTATGCTATTGTTTTAAATTTGTATTTAATCTCGTACTTCATTTCTGTAAGGAAATATTAAGAAACTAAAGGAGGTGCTAACTCCTAGAAAAAGAGAAACAACACAAAACACTTTGAACATTTTAGCGATTTTTATCAATTAAATTTGCTTTTATCAAGCTATCACAGAATTTCATTTTTTGCAGCTTTGGAATGTTTTTCATGCTCCCAAAGATGTGAAACCTGCTTTAATGAAGACATTGGAGTTATTGCAGACCAGCTATCTGGATTTGTATCTTATTCATTGGCCTCAAGGATATCCGGTATGATACTGGTATTTTTAGTGAATTGCTGGAAAGCTGCACTTACTTTTCCACCAGCATACTAGAATGTTTAATTTGTTAATGCAGACTATTTTTATTGCTCAATATTAGCTAATCTTAAACCGAATGCCATTAATTCATTTTCGAACTCAATACGAAGAATTCGGAAAATTCTAGGTAGCAAGCACAATTAAAATTATTATTCGTGCTTTTTAATAACGATGCTATATAGTATAGCGCTGTGACGAAATTAAATAAAAAACACTGAAAATAAAATACTGAACGTTGTTTTTTATTTCCTAACGATCTTGATTTTTCTATATTATTTAAACAAGCTTTTCAATGTGCTGACTAGCTTCTTATATTTAAACTTTTTAGAACATCAATGGAGGATTGTTTCCAAAAGATTCAAATGGAAAATTTCTATATGATGATTCTGACTATGTTGATACGTGGAAGGTAATATAAGAAAAACTCAGTGATTTGAATTACTGCATTAAGAACTTTCTGGATTTTGAGGTTTCGGTTTACCTGCAAAATCTGCTTTACTTTCATATGTAGTAGGAAATGCAATTTGCAAGCTAATCGCGTTTGAAAATTAGCAAACAAAGCCTTTACCGCTTTTGTAAAACGTGGATGTTGCTATTTGATCCTGTCATATATTAGTAATAGATCTACAAGTTACGTAATTAATGCCGGTTTGTTTAACGTCAAGTTAATGGTTGATTAGCACTACGGCATTAAGTGTCAATACTACTGTTTGCTTCACAGTATCTTACGGTCTAATCTCAAGACTGTTTTAAGATTACACTTGGTTGCAAGCTCGCAACTTTTCCCTATCATCAGCAATATTTTTTGTTTTGCTTCAAGTGCTACAGTTTTACTTGCAAAAGCTGTAAAAGATTCTGTTTGACTGATCCATATTTATCTTCTACTTTCGAGAAAGCAACGGGGCCGCTTTTATTTTGAGCAAATTTTTACCTGCTTAGAAGTTACTGTATTCCAAGCTTTCCGACTGACATTTGACTTCTTACGTAAATTTGCTACTTGTTTGAAGCCACCAAGCACAGATAATCATCATTAGGGCAAGTTTTTATTGACCTAAAAATTAAAAAATTTGCTTGAAAATTCAAAAAAATTGACTGTATTGATCTAACAAAACTTGGACTGAGTAAAACCTAGTTCGTGAGACGTTTTCAAGATTTTATATCAAAACAAAACTTTTAATAAACAAAAACACACAAATTCTCAACGAAATTTGCAAAACCAATTCATGTGCTATAGCGAAATAAGTCTGGGTATTGCAATAAGGAGTAACACTGCAAGCTAATCACGAGGCGGACCGGATTAAGTGTAAAATCATGATAATAATGTTGTACTTTGATTTTGATTAGCTGGCCAGCTAAATCAGGCGGTTGAACTAACTTTTGCTTAAGTTAATAAAACACCAAACCCTTTAGAACGTTCACAATCGCATTCACTTTGGGTTGATTTTTTTGCTTGTAAAATAGTATTTAACCATGTTCCACGATCCCCATCTGGTATGAACAGGCTTTGGAGGGTAACTTATGGTAGCGAATTTGGGTGTGCTGGTTTTGTTTTTAATTTTTACTAATTTGACCTTTGAAAATTAGCTGATTAGCATCTTTGAAGTGAGATCTGACTTTCATAGGACAATTACGCAATATGTGCAACGCATGTCACTTGAAACAGCTAATATATGCTAAACCTGTAGCCACCAAAGATTTTGTGGCATCAGAGAATAATCGATATATAGAGTTTCTGCTAGTTTCAAGAGTTCTATCAGGCCATAACACCCCCCATTGGTCTATCGACCAAATGCGCAACAAGGAAAATACCACGTTTTTCGCACTCCTGAAACAGTCTTTTGAAGTGATATGGACTTTCAAGTAGTTTAAAGACACTTTTAAAACATTTCTTTAGGAGGAAGCTAATATTTGTCGACTATAAAGCTAAATAGTCTGTAAAACTTTAGAAATAGCTAAAAATAAGGAATCAAATTTGATCGCCTGATGCAAAATGCGTAACGTAGGCTTCATCAAACAAATTATAGATGGGGAAAGGCTATTTAGTAGTCTATTTAATTTAGTTTATATCAATCACTTCTCTCAAATCTCGTTCCATTAGGCCCTTGCCCCAAATTATCTTTCTTAATAAAATGCAAACGCGTGAGGTTAATACTTGGGAGTTTTTTCGAATTATAGGATTTAATGATATTACTGGCTTGTAATAAAAAGACTGAAATTTTACAATTAAGTTAGCCCAACACACGTAGCCTATATCTACGCAGCCAGTTTAATCATGTTTTGCAGGCAGAGCTAATTTCTATGTCACGTTTTTCAAAGCATTAATTTTATCAAAATAGGCTGAAAATTAAGATATTTTTGGAAAAAAATGCAAAATCTACGAACGTTTAGGGCTTCGCCCCCAGACACCCCCAAACACTCCCCAATTGCAGATTTCTAGCTACGCGCCTGGCTGTTGCTATTTATGGGTGATAAAATGAAAATGTCGGACAATTACAAAAAATTGACTTATTGCTCTATCAAAAGAATATTGATTTAACGGTAAAAATGGACTTTTTATTGACCAATCAAATTAAGAATATGAAACTTGACTCTTTCTATCCAGAGTTTTTGCAAAAAAAATCACATCATTCCTATTTACTTCTAAAAAATTGACTATATTGAAAAAACTTGCCCTAATCGTCATAAAGCGTCCCATCCAAGGACACTACAACTTCACAATGGTAATGGTTGAACGGAGATTATGCGATCAGAGTCCTCGTAAAAACAACGCCTTTACCCTCTCAACCATTTAATATCAGTTTTTCTTCAATGAAATGTAGTCGTTAAAAGTTGTTTGTCGCGAAGTTTTTACTGCCATCCGGCTTTTTTGCAAGAATCGAAGCTGTAAAGTTATGTTTGTTTCAAAAAGGTAACGACACACATAGCAAATTTACGATGCATTTTAGTTGAATAGTGTGTCGTACGTTGCTTACCCCTTAAGTTGGACCAGGTTGGTTTACTTTAATTTTTTCTGGAGCCAAAACCTTCTTGTGTCAACCAGTTCTTATGACCACATTAAAATTTTTTGGTGAATCGTTGCAGTGATCAATGGCCAAGGCTGTTTTACAACAAACTGACTTACTGTGTAGGAATTCATCAAACTGCAGAAAGAAGGACTAGTAAAAAGCATCGGTGTGTCGAATTTCAATGAATACCAAATAGATCGAATAATCAAGGAAACCGGAGTGGTCCCAGCTGTGAGCCAAGTGGAAATACATCCCTATTTGTCACAGGAAACTCATGTGAAATTCTGCAAAGCTAAGAACATCGCTGTTACGGCTTATAGTCCGCTGGGCTCGGCTGACAGGCCGTGGTAATTGGTTTGCTTTTTTGCATTTCAATATTGTTCTTCTGTCCGTGGTTTCGTGCTCCCTTAATCTTGTCTGTGTTATGTGCTAATATGTCATCGCTCAAAGTCCAAGACATAAGCTTGTTAAACAAACTGATTTAGAATATTATCCTCTTATCGATTAGTATTCCTTGCAAGATCTTGCTTTAGATGATTCTGTGCGTACCACACTTTTCGCGGAATGGTAACTGTATCGTTCTGAGCTTCACCTTTGAAACGTAACTCTTATTTCAGTCTAAGTTGCAGTTTCCTAATTTAAAATAAATTTTCCAGTTAACTGTGCTCAAAATGGATAAGTAACAACAAGGATAGAATTTCTGATATTCTATAAGGCCCAGTTGGTTGGAATACTCGATTTTGAGCTCTTTCCAACGTTTGTTTGGATTAATTCAGAAGCTAATAAGTACTAACATTCCGGAAGAACCGTTTGACATCTCTGTGAACTTAAAATTAAAACTTTTGTTTTGCAGGGCAAAACCAGACGAGCCAGTTTTACTTGAAAATCCACAAATCTTAGAGATAGCTAAAAGAGTGAACAAAACTCCAGCTCAAGTAGTAATTCGATTTCAAATTGAAAGAGGTGTTATTGTGATACCTAAAAGTGTAACTCCAAGTCGAATTAAAGCAAATTTTGAGGTATGATTTGGTTTTGCCTTTTTTGCGGGTTACATGGCATGATTTTATTACAACCGGAACAGCTATTTGCTTTACAGCTCAAGTATTGGTTTCAAATGGGTGGCCACTTGTAGCGAATACCCTTAAAAAAGTTTTTTGAGGTACAATGATGAATGTTGTGCTTGCTCTTTTGTGTATTTTATTGAGGTGAATGTTGGGCTGTTGACTAAAAGTTAATTTTCGTGATTTAATTTTACTAAAAGAAAATATAGTACTGTTTTACTGCAGTTTATTGGATACAGTATGAGTACTACTTTTTCTAAATAGTTGCTTTATTGATTTCGAGTAGAAATATATGCTTAGGTTTTGACAAATTTTTGACATAAGGCAGGCTGATACACTGATACAGTTTATACCGTTATCGCCTGGTTTTATCGAAGTTTATAAAGTTAATCAGTTTTTACTCTCAGAATTTTAATTTTTGACCACTACGGCAAATGATAGAATCAGAGTATCCATTTAATTATAACGTAACTCCCATACTGTACTATGCTATTCGACTTTATAGTTGTTATAAGAAAGATAGTAGTGGTTGTTGAATGAAAATCATTGATGTTGATCGCGACGTTACAGCTTAGTGCTTTTACGTACCAAAAGTTCTTTATCAACAGATTTCGCGTAAAATATGACAAAAATGTGAGCGGTTAATGAAAAAATATTAAGTTTTTCTATATTAATTTTTTTATCTGAGAAATTGTTTTGCGATTTCATTAACCGCAAAAAAATCAATGTATAGAACTAATTTTGTTCTAAAGTTTCGTAAACCAGTGTCATGTGTTCGGTTTTAGGTTTTTGATTTCAAACTCTCAGATGACGACATGAAAACATTGATGAGTTTTAACGTTAACTTCAGAGGTTGTTTGCTTGAATGGTAAGTAGATTTTTCAAAAGATTAATAAAGTAACTTAAGTACGTACTGTAGCTAAGCCAGATGTGGGCAGTAGCACGCTACTGTTTGAGTGGGAGTAGCGGCGCTGTTGCCCAAAGTACTAGACCTCAAAAATTTTCGCTCGCCAAAGCCATGCAGACCGAGACCACTTTTGATTTAAGGTGAATTTACACAGTATACGTTTTTCGTACGTTTTTGCTTCTTGACAAAGTATGCGCTTTTTCATCCGCATTTTTATGTGTCCATATCCGCACTAACCAGACAGTCACATAGTGGACAAAAGTTTTCCGACAAAAATTTTTTGTAAAGGGGTACAGCTCTATTTCGAAATATCGCTCTTATCGTTCATACGCAAAATTTTTATCGATATGTAACTGTCTACTTAAGGTGAATTTACACAGTATCCGTTTTTCGTACGTTTTCGTCCGTTTTTTTACGTTTTTGCTTCTTCTTGAAAAAGTATGCGCTTTTTCATCCGCATTTTTATAAGTTCATATCCGCACTAAGTAGACTGTTGTATATAGGTAAAAATTTTGTTCAAAAATTTTGTGTATGAAGGATAAGAGCGATATTTCAAAATAGAGCTGTACCCCTTTACAAAAAAAATTTTTCGGAAAACTTTTGTTCAGTATGTGACTGACTGGTTAGTGCGGATATGGACTTATAAAAATGCGGATGAAAAAGCGCATACTTTTTCAAGAAGAAGCAAAAACGTAAAAAAACGGACAAAAACGTACGAAAAACGGATACTGTGTAAATTCACCTTTAGTGCGGATTTGGACTTATAAAAATGCGGATGAAAAAGCGCATACTTTTTCAAGGAGAAGCAAAAACGTAAAAAAACGGACGAAAACGTACGAAAAACGGATACTGTGTAAATTCACCTTTAAGACTACCAGTTTATTGAAATAAGACCTTAGTAAAATCCTGGAATAGGCAGCTTATTTTCTCAACTCTTCAGTTACCCGCTGCTGAAAAACAACTAATTACGCTGCTCTTGCTTAGCCGTTTGTTTAGATCCAACTTCATTTACTGGCTGTTGGTTATTAATTTACCATAATTTTTGTTAAAAAAAGTTACCTATCGGAAACAGTTTTTAAAATTTTTATTGTGAAAAAACACCGATAGGTTCCAGAAATTGTTTGGGCCTGTCGTTCGCAAAAACACGTAACGTAAGTTACAATGTTTTTCAGGGTGTCGGACCACAAATACTATCCTTTCCGAGAGAATTATGCAGAATAATGTAGGATTCTTAAAAGCATTCAGAAATTTCATCGCATCTGTTTAATTAATCAAGCTCTATGATCCACATCGTAGCTTTTATAATCCCCACTGTTGCAATTCAAGTTATGAGGTTGCCTTGTATTATTTACGTTGAAAGTTTATGATTTTAATTAGTGTAATAAAAGCGTGTGATTTGCTCAATTTTGATTGTATTATAGCACTATTTGTACAACTATCTTTTTGAACAAGATTCATTAATACGGCTTGTATGTGCTGCGATCGAAATGAAATGTTATTTTCAGGCGCGTAGGCAGGAATTTGCAATGGGGGGGGGGGCTGTTTTGGAGGCTGGAAACAACATCAAACGATCTACACCCAGATTTTTATCGGTCTTCAATCAGATGGAGTCGGTTCGTGTGTCCAAATTTAGGTGGCCTCCAAAAAAAAAGGTCTTCACTAAAATTGAGTCGATTTTTCTGTCCAAATTCAGGTAATCTCCAAGAAAAAAGATCTTCAGCCGGACTGAAACCCAGTTTTTCTGGTCGAAATCGCATCAGGTCCTTGACCAATTCTCAATGCCATTGCTGGGGGGCTATTTTCGTTTTTAGTGCAAAAATTGGCCTCAAAAGTGCTTAAGACGGGGAATTTTGCATACTCTTTAAGCCAATGGGGGGAGGCTAAAGCCCCCCCCTGGCTACGCTACTGGTTATTTTTCTCTTGGATACTGCCATAGAAAAATAGAAGTATCAGCAGAATTTGAGTTTTGTGCAATTTCGAAAATGTCAATTGCCTTTTCTCTTACCAAATCGATGTAGAATTTTTCAACTTTTGCGTTTAAGTTTTGTTTAGACTTCGTAGGTAGTACAAGTGATTTTTCAGTTTTTATATCATTTAAATAAAAGCGTCAATTCAGCAATCACGTTTATTTCCCCCACGCGGAGTTGAAGGAGAAACCAAATGAAAAAATATTTCGGGAATGATGGAGATGTAAATCAATCTCACCGAAGCGTGAAGTTTGTGTTTTTTTTTTCTTTGTTTTTTTTGCAACAGGCTGTAGGTCGATACTCTCATACTCTCAATTTTTTTTGCCCTTTATTCAGCAACCTGTTTCACATAAAAATGCTGCTTTTACCCTTCAAGGTTTCTGGATTTAAGATAGACCAAAACCCCTGGGTTAGCGCTTTAAATTTTTCTCTTTTTTTTTTGGTTTAATTCATTCTTCGGGTTCGAGGCTGAACAAGTCAACCCATTTGCAACGCAGGAACATACACAGACTTGTATTTAGTACACGAAATATTTTTGTGATTAAATGTCTAGTTATTAAATGTCCTTGATTAATAGTCTGGTGTTTGATTGTCAGGTGAATGGCGAGATAAAAAAATTGGTTGTCGTCGTGGGGTAGGCTCGAACCACCAACTTTTTGCTTTGGTACGTAGGCTACTAATGTATTGGCTTTGCTGTTTCTAGGGCAAAGTTTTGGTCAAGCTCTTTTTTTCACCTTAAATACAGGTGTTGGTCTTCACTAAGCATTAGGCGAAAAGTGCAACGAAATTCATATAAAAACCTTTAATTTTTAGGACGGTAGCACTGGGGGAGGGGTAGGCAAAAGACTAATATTAATGGTTTCAGTCACATCAAGTGACAAATCTAATTTTGTTGAGATTGCGGTTGGGGAGGGGATAGTAAGTAGGGTTGAGAGATAGTAATTAAAAATATTCTATTCAAGCTCCCGAACTAAAACGGTAGACTGAGGCTCGATTCGCTGTCGGGTCAAACCCACGAAGGAATTCATATGAAGGCAATAAAATTGTCATTCACTACTTTTCTGCAGATGTTCTGCATTAAAAGAGACTGCCAGGTGTGAAGCAGCGGTGACAGCTTGGCTCGAATACCAAAATGTCCCTTTAATCCCTTCGTTGTCTTCTTGCCAAGGCAATTTGATGAATAAAATGTGATTACAGTACAAACCCCAATTTGAACAAAAAATAAAAAAGTTTTTTTCCAAATATGTACTGGATAGGTTCTGAAAAGGCAACACTATTTAGCAAGCGCGCAACCAGGATTTTGCAAAGAGCGCTAAATAAATAAAGAAAAATAGATAAAACAACGAAATAAAAATAAATAAATAGAAATAAAACAAGCGTTCTACGTGTAATTGTTTTACTTGTTTGTTATAAATAATGAATAAATAGAAATAAAACAAGCGTTCAACGTGTAATTGTTTTACTTGTTTGTTTTAAACTGACGTCGTTGACGGAAACGCGGCGTAAACAAGTAGAACCCTCGTGTTGTTGTAGGTCGTGTTCGTATGTTTTTCAACTTTGCCGGATACGGGTAAATTAGTCATCGATGAGGAAATTTAACTTTGGGGTCCACGATATTTTCGTAGATTTATTTGATTTTCTCAGTCAAATTCTTTTTTCTCATGTTCTGCATTTTTACCAAATGTCGGGGACAAACAAGTTAGTTGAGATTTAGTGCGTTTAGGGGAGGACAAAATATTTTCAGTAATTGCTGTACCTTACTTTGTTCTGCCTTGCTCTGCTCTACTCTGCTCTGCCCTGCATTGCTCAGTATTGTTTTGCATGCTCTGGTAGATTGCTTTGTGGGTGCTTGGGACTTGTGGGTTCAATCTTCCGGTTTATGGGAGTGTAGTGATATATGGTTTTTCTGGTTTGTGCGCTTTATGTCTTTGCTGTTCGGAGCTGCTGTGAGTTCCATTGGCAATATAACACGTGATTTCCTCTTCTACTGGATTGTGTTTGCGTCTGTGAGCTACAACCTACGCGCGAGCTATTCTCCCATTGTCCTAAAGATTCGATCTCTTGTGTGTTTAAATCTATGACCTGCTGCTCTTTTATTCGATAATATGACGAATCTTAAGCCATGCCGTGGCCACCTGGATTAATGCGTGTCTATTGTATATAAATTTGTTCTTTAAATTGTATAATTCATTTTACTGATAATGCTTTAAGTTTAACCGAAACGCGTCTGTTACAGCACCGATCTATTTTATTTGCCCTGCTAAACTTTCAAACTCGGCTCTTTTATTTGGCTCTTATTTTTGCTGTGTTAGTCTGCGCGTCATTGTGTTTTTTAATTTTCGCACGTTTCGTTCGACGCCTTATTTCCGGCACAACGCGCAGCTCTTTTACTTTTTTGCCGAGTTCTAGCGTTTAGTCTTTCATATTCGTTTTGGGATTTGAAGCAAGCGAACGTTTTATTTTTGTAAGTTTTAGTCACACGGCATCGTTACATTTTTGTTTTGTTCCCTGGGGTAATTTTCAAATATTGTATTGCCGTGTAGCTTTTTTTATTATAATTTCTCTCAATAAACCTCTATCTGCTGGAATTTAACTTCAATTTGTGGAAACAGCACGGACGGTGACGGCCCCAGTCTCGAATCGCTGGGACAACCTAAAAACCTATCTTTACGCTATAGTTACAGAGGGCGTCTGTAACAGCGTCTAACAAATTGTTATACTTAGTTCTATTCTGGCAATGGTTTTTGTTCTAAGACTTAGCAATTTAGTTCTTCCAAATGGCTCCAAAAGATACAAAATTTGATCTAAATGGCGTTAAAATGGCTGCTTTTTTGTCTAAAAAATTATAAAAATTGCCCAGAACTTCTATGCTTTGTGCCCAGACCCACATGGTCTCCGGTGGCTGGGATCTCCGCCCCTATACCCCGTTTGTGATACGCGCGCCAACTGCACCATTTTCCTCTGTACATTCTTGCCCAATTGAAACATTTTTCCAGCAAACCTATTTGACCTTTGGGTTCAAGATCCCCACCCCCTTAACAAAATCCTGGTTGCGCGCCTGCCACGACTAACCTTTCAAGCATTTTGTAGAAGTAAACCTGATTTATTTTTGCACCCTCAAAAAATTGGGTGCGCTTCACTCTTGGGCTCCAGAATACTCCACCACATAAATCCGGCACTAGAGATCTAGGAGGGTGGCCAAAAGTAAATTTTTTTTGTTCAAAAAATGTCACAGTAGGGCAGTATTCCAAACAATTAGTGTAGCTCAAACGGGGTTTGGGAACGGTGCCACCTGAGGCAGTCGCGTAGCCAGGATTTCGTAAAGTCGGTAACGGCGTTCGTCAGGGTAGTGTTTTGAGTCAATATCTTTTTGCTGTTTATATAGATAATCTGTTTAGTGAACTGAATAAGGTAAATGCTGGTTGCATTGTGGGAAATCTCAAGCTTAATCATATAATGTATGCTGACGATTTATGCACAGAGCTGGACAGCGCTGTTTCGAGCTTTTAGCTCTCATCGGCCGCCCTCAGCTTCTGATGAGGGCTGCCGATGAGAGCTAAAAGCTCGAAACAGCGCTGTCCAGCTCTGTGCATCTTATGACTCGAGCTGCAGGGTTGGTGGTTGATCTGGCCACCTAACTGCCAGTGGAAGTCTTTATGATTTCCCGGGAGTCGACCACGAAGGACGTCAAACTTGTTGATGGCGATTTAATGTTGTTTTTGTCCTTCTCTATCAGGACTCAATGAACTACTAGCTGTTTGCTCGAAATATGCTGTTGCACATAATATTGTCTTCAATGCTTGTAAATCATATGGCATGATGTTTGGAGTAAAATACTGTAAGAACTTTAAGCCTAAACTATCTCTGGATGACAAAATCATTAAATTTGTTGATTCTGTAATATATTTGGGTGTATTTCTAACTGATACTTTATCTGATGATTGTGGTATCACTCGCCAAATCAAGCACTTGTATGCTGTAGGTAACTCACTTCGCAGTAAATTTCATAAGTGTTCTATTCATATCAAAAATATGTTATTTCGGGCTCATTGTTGTACATTGTATGCTAGTCAGCTGCGGTGTTGTCATACCTATGAGAGCTATAGACGTCTTCGAGTGTCTTACAATGATTCTTACCGCAGTATTCATGGTATTCCTCTTTATTGCAGTGTCCGTCAATATCAAGTAGAGGCTAATGTTGATACTTTTGCCGCACTTGTTCGCAAACCTTTATTCCGCTTTATGAATCGTTGCCACAGGTCTACCAATGTGTTTGTTCTCTCATTACTTCACCCTTGCAGATTTCGTTGTTCGAAATATGTTGCTCGGTTTATGGATTTGCTTAGTGTAAATGGTTTGGAGAAGCTTACTGTTCTTCTCTGGCGCTCTAGAATTATTAATGCATGATTGTAAACCTTTTTTTTGTGTGTGTGTGTGTTTTTTTTCTTCGTTTTCTATGAGCGTTTTTGCGCTTGACACAAATAAATAAATAAATAAAATAAAAAAAAAGTAAAGCGGGGGGGGGGGGCTTTTTTTGAAATTCGATTCAACCGCAAACGAACTTGACCCAAATTTTCTTTTGTTTTCAAATGGGTTAAAAAGTGATCTGTCCAAAATCAAGTGATCTCCAAAAAAAAGGTCTTCACCAAAATTAAGAGCGTTTTTCTGTCCAAGATCAAGAGATCTCCAAAAAAAAGGTTTTCACCGAAATTCAGAGCGTTTTTCTGTCAACTGACACCCACTTCTACTTCTCATCTCACGATCTTTGGGGGGGCTATTTTCGTATGGGGGGGGGGGCTATTTCCCGTTTTAGGGATAAAATCAACCTAAACACTGTCAAAAACATGCTACTTTGCATACTTTTCAGGCCAATGGGGGGCTATAGTACCATTCCCCCCCCCCCCCCCTTGCTACGCTACTGGCCTGAGGCCATGGAGATTTTGGTGTAAAGCCTTCATCCTTTGGGCGAGTTTTGTGATATTTGGAAAAAAGTAGTCATTTTAACGCCATTTGGAACGCATTTCAAACGTTGTTAAAGCAATTTTAAAGAACTTAATCGCTAAGATTCGGAAGCCAGTTGAAAAATTAATTTACCCAGCCACTTTAGCCCTCTCTGTCCATGCGAGCCATGCCCAGTCCTTCTCTTACAGGTCAAGCCCAGAACATGTTCAAACGCTTGCGTTTTTGGATGAAATTTTCCAAGTGACTTGGCTAAGGGTTGGAGCCCCTTTAGTCTCACCCTGGTTGCCTCACTGGTATTTCGTCTATTTTTTCCGCGATGAAGACTTTTGGATGAGTTTATTTTATGCAATCTCCAGCTGAAATGACCGATTTTTTTTTGCTAAAGCTGGAGCATTATGGCTTTCGTGGTAGTGTATGGAAATTGTTAAATTCATATCTAAAAGATTGCAAAATCTGCACGAAAGTTGACCACAGCATTTCTAAGTTGCACAGTGTTAAATTTGGGGTTCCTCAGGGTTCAGTTTTAGGACCGCTTTTTTTCTTGCTTTATGTTAATGATTTGCCAGAAGCATCACACTTTGAAACCACTTTATTTGCTGATGACACAAATCTCCATTTATCGCACAGCAATGTTAAGACTCTTCAAGTCCAAGTCTCACTGGAGATGAAAAATATAGAAAATTGAATAAGTGAAAATAAATTAACTACAAAAAAAGTGCTTTCATGGTGATTAGTAACACCTCGAATCCAAACTCTAATTTTCAAATTTCTATAAATCATAACCTTATCGACGGAACTAACACTGTAAAATATCTAGGAGTTTATTTGAATAGTGATTTATCCTGGAAAACTCATATAGACTACCTTGCAAAAAGACTGTCAAAAGTTTGTGGCATGATTTACAAATTGCGTCATTTTGTTCCGACACGTACTCTAAAAGTAGTGTACTTTAGCATGTTTAACTCAGTTCTTCAATACTCTTTGCTTAATTGGAAGAGCATGTAAAAGTCACTTACAGAAATTATCTATTTTACAGAACAAAATTATAAGGGCTTGTCTTTTTTGTTCTAGACGTGATTCAACGGCATTACTGTACTCCAAATTTGGTGTTTTAAAACTCGAAGATATGATAAATATGGAAATTGCCAAATTTATGTTCAAGTTTTACTACAAAATGTTACCCAATTCGTTTGACTCTTACTTTACCAAACTTTACAGCATTCACAGTTATAGGCTAATACTCGACAAAAAAGTGCAAATGAATTTTTTTACTATCGTGCCAGAACTGAAATGGGAAAAAAGAAACTTCATCATATCTGCTTAAAAGTCTGGAAAAATATCCCTAAAAAAGATCGAGATGTCTCGTTCTACAGATTTAAAAAGTTATTTAAAATAAATTGCTTATCAAAATATGAGAAAATGTAGCAGTTTCATGAAAAATGCTCGTATTTGCGATCTAGTTATATAAGAGAAACGCTCCAGGTTGTGTTTAGTTTTCATTACTTGAATATACAGTTGAAACCGGCTATTACGACCTCTAAACGGATCGCAAAAAAAAAAAAAAATGTCGTTGAAAGCAAATTGTCGTTACACCGGTAGAAATTCTACTGGTAGGAATACTGTCGGAACCAATAAAAATGTGTTGTTAAAAGCGAATAGTAGTTATAGCCAATGTCGTAATATTCAGTTTCTACTGTATCTGCCTTCTTTTTTAAAACAATCGTAAAAAAGGACTAGAAGAGTTTTTTTTTTTTACGGTAATTAGGTTGTGGGTGGTATGTTTATTGTGTATTGGTTTCTGATTGTGATCTGTAATACTAAGTTGTGTTGTTGTTGTTGTTGTTTTCTTTTTTACGGTGAGATGTGTAAATTTTGTCTGTTTTGGTTTTTTTTTTTTTATTGTCTTTGGGTCGGGTTTTCGGTTGGTTGTGTTTGTTTCCTACTATCGTAGTCGTTTACGCTACAACAATTCAGGTTAATGTGTTTCAAGACGGGCTTGTAGGAAATAGATGCAACCGATCCTTGGGCTTGACTTTAAAATTAACAGTGTTCGACGTTACGCCGTCGGTGATTTCTTCATGGGACCGCATTGCAGCTTGCCAGTACCTTTTCTTTTTCTTTTATATGAAAATACTTTTTTTTTAAGTAAATGTTGTTCAGTTAACAACATTGCTTGATATAGTTGTGGGCGGACGCTTGGGTGTAAATTTTTTCCCGCCTACAGCAACATCTGACTTCGCAAGCCCGCCTCGGACTGGGCTGCTTTTGCTTGAAATTATTGTAATTAGGATTGGGTGGGTAATTTTAACCTATTTTTTTTGTTTTGTTGTTCGGCCTGTGGCGTCGGATGTGCCAGTAGGTGGGGAAATGAGTGTTCAAGTGCTTACCTACTTTGCGTTATTTCGTATTATGATTTATTTTTAAGTAAGTATTGCTGTAGGTATACTTATTATTACAGTTAAGGATTGCTATAGGTGCAGTTGACTAAGATGACCGAATGGTCTTTTCACTAATTCCTTCCTGCGTACTTTTAACGTTTGGGAAAATAAACTTGACTTGACTTGACTATCCATCTGGCATAGGTATGTTTTCCAGCCAAATTTTAGACGGTTTCAAAAAAAAAAAGAAAAAGATCATATGTTTAGCTGGACTCGTTTTTGCATAGTCAGTTGGTTGCTGTATGGTTTCAGCTGTGGCTTTAGGAGTCTAGGTTTCAATGGCGTTCGTTCGAAACGTCAGCCTAAAGTTGAAACATTGAAGGTTTCACTTGACATGACTGGATTTCACGGAGTTTTTCTGTTAATTTTAACAAATACTGGGTGAGTTTCAGCAAAAAGGGAGGATAAAAGGAACAATTAGCCCTTCTTCACTTAAAAACGCTTCTGCAACGGGTCTTACAACAAAAAATGCGTAATTAAATTTCAAACTTTGCAAAAATATGTTTGATTGGGAAAGGAGTCCACATACTCCGCCCTGACTCAAATGCTGCAAATTACATGCAGATTAATTTTTGCAGCAAATCACAAGATCTGCCAGAACAAATGCACTTAAGGTAGGCAGGTTGGTGTAGTGGATTACCGTAGCAGTTTAGGAGCACTTCAGTAAGCCCTACTTAAACCAACAGACTAATTCTGGAAATCATGCAGTTTTGTGCTTTTACTGTACTGTGTATTAGAGTAGCCTAGCCTACCTAAATAAGCAGCAACTGAATGGAAGCAGATAGGCTCATGGCTGCTGTAGTAGTAGTAGCCTAGTACTATAGTAGCCTAAGTACTAAGATCAGATATGGTAGCCTAGTTAGTAGTTACCAATACCATGGTACGTGTACCCATGTCAATTTTTTCTAATTGCTTAGGCGTAATATAAATGCTGCACCAAGCTTAACGGAAATAAGGAAAGTTAGGCTGGGTTAGTGGGTAGGGTAGGCCCAATGTATCGGTTACAGGTATTAGCTTCGGTGGCTCAATTCAGCCAGTTAACACGAACTGGTTACATTTACTGTACCAGTTTATTTAGAGAACCGATTACAAATTGCTTGCATACTGTATGTTTTTGGGCTGCAGCATAGATAGAAGATATTCTGCATTCAGCACTTTTGGCTTAAACAAACTAGTGGTAGTTGCGAGATACAGATCTGGTTTCTGCAACATTGCGATAGAAGTAGAAGGTAAAAGTAGGACCCTGAACAAACACAGTTAAGTAGGCTATTCTACCTGTTGGCTACTGTGTTTAAAAATTACTATAGCCTAACTTTACCACCAGTTTACAGTTTGCTGGTCCAAGTATTGAAGTCGTTTCTCACCAGCTAATGTCTCACTTAGCCTAATCGTGAAAGATCTCTGATTTTGATTTTAACTTCTAGCCTACTTGATAATATGAGGTTATTTCATCATGTCAGTTGTGTAAAAAGCCAAGCAGAACAGCAGAACTAGAAAAACACTGAAAAATATTTGTTATACTACCAGTAGTTTGTGGTTAAACTAACTGTGTACAGTGCACTACCATTTGTTACTCTTCAGCAACTTAGTAACAAGGCCTAGACTTTTTACTGGAGTGAATCTGTGTTCCCTCTAACTTTATGGCTAATCGGCGAGTGCCTAAATTTTCTTTAAACAATTGTGCCAAAAGCTCCAAAAAAGACATTTATGTGTCCTAAATTTCACACCAATCCTGTATTTAAGTATACTAAATGTCATATTTCCACAAATTTGTCGAATTTTCTGAAGCTATGTTTACTATATTGCCGAAAATTATTTGCCCTTGCTCCAACAAATCGCCGATTTGCTGATAAAAATCGGCTTTGTGGGAACACTGGAGTGAATACAGAGCTGGGAATAAGCCTTTGAGGTTATTTGAGTAGGCCTATCAGTACCAGGGTAGTTTAAAGCCTAACATTCAATTTATTTATTAGTTAAACTCTAACAGCAGGAAATCCATTTGGAGCTTAAGTTGGAAAGCTTTGTTACCAGTAAACTGTGCAGGATTTTTGCACCAACCTAGAACCCATTTGATTTTTGCGCTATGCCTGTATGTCAATCAAAGTGCAAGAAAGCACTCTGATTTAGGCAGATAAATTTGCTTCAATAATTCCCACATTCTCTGTTCTTGGTCTGTGCCTTCCACTCCCCCATTAAAATTCTTCACTCCGAGAGAACAGCAATTTCTGGAAAGATTTCTACCATTTGTGTAATAATTTACTGTATGTTGTTTAGGGGCTTTTGATCGTGTCGAAATTATTTTGTGATTTCTCGCTAATTTGGCTCATACAGTAATTTCTTGATACTGATTACTGTAAAACATTCTAATGGAGTTTGGAGCATTATGGTTATGGCAGATGGTACCTTCTACAAGTATACTATGTCCACGCAAACTTTTGATAGGTTTAGAGCATTTAGTGATCAAGGTTTCCTAGAAGTTGTGGTACCTTTTACAAGTGTACCATAATCTGTAATCATGAGTAGTACTTACTTTTATGCTTTCACTGTTCGTCATGTATCACACTGTTTTCCTTACTGTATCTCAGATCTAGAATATACCGTAGGCCATAACTAATTGCACACTAGGCTTGTGACTATCTTAGATTTTGTCCATCCAAATCTGAAATGAATCAGTCAAAATCAGATTGTGTTACGTTAAACTCTGGACATCAAATGCCACTCATTGGCCTGGGAACTTGGAAGGTGAGTCATTTTGCAGGATTATTGCAAAATTTTTATTTAGGTGTTGTAATCACTACGATAATATTTTAGTACTGTACTAATGTACCTAGTTTGCTAAAACAGTGTGAACAGGTAGAGATTAGAGATTATTGAATTGTGTCATATTACAGATCAGTAATGCATCATGTTTATAGCATAGGCAATCTCTAATTTACAATTATATATCCAGCTTGAGATACTGGATAACATGATGTTTTGATTTCTGTGATTTTGTTTATTGTGTAACATATTATTCACTAAATTAGTTGTTACGGCTGATTAAATACCATGGCATGATGGACCTGTTTTCATAATTACCTAAGCTAGTGTTCAGTAAAAGATTAGATATTTATATATCTGGAGCGCTTTGCAGTTAAAGCTCTCTCCACAGTTTCCATAGAAATTTATAAAGTTTTCTTTAATAGTCTATTTTCTAGTTCATTAATGTAAGGTTTTACTGAGCATTTTATTTCTATGTTTATTTTCATGTCAATATAACAGAGTTAGATAAACTATCACAGCTACTTTGCTAGTGAGAAAGTGAAAATTGTATTGTATTGTATAGTATTGATACAAAATAAACACATACAATTATCTACAAAAAAGAAAGAATGTAGATTCTCCCCGAAGGAACCGTTAAAGGGTCTTCGAGTCAACTGGCCACCTGAAATTAGATGCATTCCAAAATCTAGGCATAGCCAATGATGCTGATGCATTTGTAGCGCTTCTGACTTAAAGCTTTGCAAAAGCATTTGTAGCTATCTCAAAGGACTTGTTGAGGAGCGACAGAAAACTGCAGTGGTTTTCCAAGCTATTCTCAACAAACTGTAGCGGAAGTGCTTGGATAAAGGAGGGTTGATTCCCTACTGTTATTGCAATTTATGAAGATCTAAACCTTTTAAACATCCAAGTTTTGGTTGAGGCAGGTGATGGGCCCACAAAATATTAATGATTTGGTGAAAAGCTTCAATAAATATCTGCTACTGGTACCTATTCTAAATCTGTATGGTTTTGGCTCTTGCTTATTTAGTTTATTCTGCAAAGGGAGTTCAATTTTAAAAGCCCTGTGTAGGAATGGACATTTCAGAATAATTAACTATTCCAGAATTATTTTGAATAGCTAAAACCTAATCCAGAATACCGAATCCTATTCTGGTTTAACTTGACTTAATTAGCAGAAAAAAGTGAACAACCAATCAACCGCCATTGATATCCAGAAAAATTTATTCAAAGATTTGCTTAAATAAAGCAGCACTTTTTTGCAGTACATGACATGGAGTGATTCTAAATGTCCACCACTTAGTTGCATTCTTAATTCACTCACAGTCAAGTCTGCACAGCAGAAACACTTTTGGAAGAAGCTGATGTTGCAGGAATGCAAAGGTATTTCGAAGCAAGTTGCTTCAAATATAGAAGTTGAGAATTTGTGGACCACCATTTTATGAGTCCAGCTTGAAAGGTTAAAAAGTTTGAATTTTAGAGGGCCTCGTTTGGGGAAAACTTTTCTTTACATTTGCCTACCTTGAAAATTTTATGTGTCTAGCATAAGTGGTTATAAAAGTTGAATTTTGGCGGTTCTGTTTGAAGGGGACCCTCATTTTGGTACACCCAAATTTTATCTTTTATTTATATTTACTGACCGTAAAAATGTCATGTGTCTAGCTGAAAAGATTAAAAATTTTTAATTTTGAAATCCCAGTTTGAGGTAAAACTCCTGTCGTGGAACCGCCAATTTTTGTAAGTTTACCTTTAATATCTATCCATTCTGAAAATTTAATCTATCTAGTTCTAATGGTTTTCAATCTCAAAATTTAGAGGACCCGATTGATGGGAATCCCCCCAACCTGGCACCCCCGATTTCAGTCGCACACTAGTCCACTTTGATATTTTCAATCACTCAAACTTGGAACATAGTGAGTTCAGTGGTTTAAAAGTAGATAGCAGCAGAAGTAAAAGAAAAAACAAAAAAGGAAGAAAAAAGATACAAAGCAAGAAAAATAGTATTCAAATTGGGATGAACAAACATAACCAAAACAAAGGTGGTTGATAGTGTGCTCAAAAATCACAAACCATTTCTCATCAATATCGATAATTACCGAGATATATTATATACTTCAAAATCGTCAACTTTTGCCCATTTTCGGCCTGTAGAATTTTGTTCATGTGACCAAGTGCCCGGAAACTCGGTTTGCATAAAGCATTCTTAAGCACTCACATTGTGCAAAAATTTCAGCTTTGCACATCAAGTGATTTTTGAGTTACAGGCGAATTAATAAATTTTTAAGCTAAAAATTGCTGTTTTTTTATGTTTTTTTTTGTTTCTCAATTCACATTCATGTGATCTAGGATCCCCAAAATTGGCACACGGGATGTTTTTGTTAATTTTTATGTTGGATCCAAATTTCAAGTTTCTGGATTTACCATTTGCTAGTTGTAAGCAAATCAATTCTCATCGCCCAAAATTCGCAAAAAAAGGTATTATGCATTCACGCGAAATCCCAATTAAGGAGCAAATGGCTCAGTAAACTTTTATTTGAGAATTAACTTCAAACAATTTTTACCAAGGTAATTGCGTCAAAAACCGTTTCCAATTATGTGGTTTATATTTGAATTTGAATTCCATGTAGTTTGGGATTCAGATCCTTCTGGATTCGGTATTCTGAAATGCCCATCCCTAGCCTTGTGGTTGTTTGATTGTTTTTACAAATAACAATATTTCGTATGATGGTGGACCAGTATAGAATATAATGAAGTGCATAATTTTTAGTAAGAAACCCAAGAAGTTACTTTGCTTGTACTAACTTGAATACTAAATCTTGGGTTTTATTACAGCACAGGGCAAGCAGCTGGTATTAGACATGGTTTGTAATTACAGGTAGGATATTTTTTGGTCTCATTTAAAAGAGAAAGTTATTGATTTGCAGTCAAAAGTTAATGAAGTTGAAGCTGCTGTAGAATGTGCTATTGAGTATGGTTATCGCCATATTGATGGTGCTTGGGCTTATGAAAATGAAGATGAAGTGGGTAACGCTATCAAGAAAAAAATACGGGAAGGAAAAATTAAAAGAGAAGACTTGTTTGTTGTTACAAAGGTGACTAAACTTAAATTTGATTTTTGCCAGTAAAATAGAATACTTTTATAGCCTGCTGGGATGCTGGTTGTTGCATAACATAGTTTCTTGTAAGCTTGATTAGCATGCTACCTAATCTGTCAACCATATTATGCACCTGGTATGTCATGTAATTTTTGAATTTTCTCTTTTAATAATTGCTTGCATGACTTCTTCATTGATTGGCCATATTTGATATGAATTACTATTTACAAGTAATAGCTTTATGGTATTTTGCTGATTTGCAGAGGTTACCAGTCCTGAGAAAAAAAAATTGCCATTGTGTGAATATAAAGAGTTATAGTTGTGTCTCTTGAGTAACGTATTGATTGTATTTTTTCTTATGATGTTTTTAGCTATTTGTGACTTTTCTACACCCAGATGACGTTCGACCAATGTTTTTGGACAGTTTGAAGAAACTTCAGTTGGAGTATGTAGATTTGTATCTCATTCATTTTCCTGCTGGTTTCAAAAAGGAGGTCGGTTGGATTTTTTCTATTCTGGTGGTGGTAATAGTGTAGACTAGCTTATGTTTGTAGTAAGAGAGTTTCTCAGCGAATCGGCGTTATTCGCAATCAGTTTGTCGCGATCAGTTGTAGTGGACCCGAGAGTTGCTGCTTAGATAACAAATAACAATTCAGATGCTCTTCTTGGTACTCATAAGCAATAAAGCATCATAATTTCAGATTGTAGCTACTCATCTTGCCAAAATATACGTTTATGAAATGTGTACCTTTGTACCATTCTTGTTTATTTTATCGCAGTACACGAATGACTTTTCAACTAATGAAATCATGATGTGGCCACTAACTGACTTGCCTTTTGGTCACCTATTGCTATGCCAAAAATTCTTGCCTCACCCGAGGTTATCAGGCTTTGTCAAATACTCATTCTAAAAGAAGGCTCACCAACTAAGTCTGTTAGTAAGTTTATGCTAATTTACTAATCTGACTCAAAGGCATAACAAGTCGTTCAAAACATTCTAGTTGTCAAATCTTTCTGAGAATTTTGAGTTTGTACTATTCAGTTACTAGCAGCCTAAACAAATTAAATATGATATGTAGTTTGAAGATTATTTGTTGTTTGGCTCAGGCGAATTTGAGTGGTTGAGGTTTCCTTTACTTGCTACTGATTTTAAACTGTTTTTGTTTAGAAAGATTCTGAAGGTTTATACGCACCAGCAGACGTTGACTATGTAGATACATGGAAAGTGAGTTTTTAAAACTAGCATAGATAATTGTTTTTTTTTAGCAAAGTCAATAGTATGTAAATATTTTAACGTGAACTTAGCTTTGACCGTTTCTCCTGTCTCCTAAACAAAAGCTTAATTAATAATTAGAAAATTTTGAATGAAGAAAAGCTCACTGGATTAAACAAACCCTCTAGGAGCTTTTTTGCTTCTGAAACAAAATACTGATAGTGTTTCCTTGATTGGGTAAATTAATAGTAAAAATGCTGCACTTTTTGATTCCTAGGAGTTCGAAAAGTTGAAGAAAGAGGGTTTGGCTCGGGACATTGGAGTTTCCAACTTCAACCAATATCAACTTACTAGAGTGATGAAGGAGGCCTCGGTGGTACCAGCTGTCAATCAAATCGAAAGCCATCCTTATTTGACACAAAATAGTCTCATTGAATTTTGTCAGAAGAATGACATCGCTGTGACTGCTTACAGTCCATTAGGTTGCTCAGATTTTCCTGGGTAAGCTGAGATTATTTATTGCATGATTCAGTTAATTATTTGTGAATGCAGCATTATTTCGATGAAAAAAGCTTGGTACTTCTCTTGTTTTTGTAATATTATTGGTCCTGCAGTAATATCACAATATATTTTAGAATTGTAGTAATTCCAAAATAGTTTTAAACAGTGCATTGTGATTTCCATGATTTGGGTTTAACAATGACAGCAAAAGCGATGTAGATTAAAATCGATTGTTCCAAAGCATGACCTTTCAGTTGTCCGAGCGGTTACGCATTTGTCTCTGGAACGCTGTGGTTAAATCACGACCAATCAAATCGGTTATGGTATTGCCAATACTTAATTTCTGCTTCAACATTTTTTTGAAAGAATAGCTGTGTTGCCCTAGAGGAGGGGTTCTTAACCAGGTAAATTAACCCTGGGGGGGTAATTTTGGCCTACCCAGGGGGGAAATTTGCTGAATTATAAACTAAAGCAAACTTCAATTTTCAGTTTAAGAAGTGATAGTGTTGCACTCAATTGCGGTTGTGGCATATTTTTGTTGCCCAAAAAGCTCCGAAAATGTAACAGCAAGCATCATACCAAACTTGCAGAGAAACCTCAACATCCGCAGAAAATAGTGGGTCTCCAGCCTGAAGACTTTTTTTTGAGATCACACCAAGAGCCGCGGAAAATGATGATGCCCCGAACCAAAAGACTTTTTTTTTGGAGATCACAGCAAGACTTTCCAGAAATTTGTAAAAATATAAGAAGATGGTGGTAAATTGTACTGTTTCGGGGTAAACGAGACAAAAAAGGTTAAAGATGGGGTAAATTATACTTTTTTCATTTGGCAAGAGGTAAACAAGGCGAAAAAGTGAAGTGTTTAAACCATTGTGACTATTGCTCAATCACAGACTCTTCATTAGTAGACTGGAACTGACTGTTTTGTTTTTGTTTTTTTTTTCTTCGCGGTTGATTCGCGCTGCGAATATGTCCAAATGTTACAATCAAATCAGTCGAATACGCGTGACGCAAACAACCTCGCAACAAGAGTAAACTTTTTTTCTTCAATGGTGTTTTTTTCTCCGCGCGTCTGTTTCTAGTCTACTAATAAAGAGTCTATGGTTCAATTATTGTTTGAATTGAAACAAATTTAAATGGTTACTACATCTGTAAGGTAAATACTTTAAAAAACATACTGTGTGATTGTACACTGCCAATGTCTTGAACTTTGCTCTAGCGCTAAAACGTTGTTTACTTTTGCGTACTTGTTATTTGTTGTAACTCGCACGAACCAGCGCTAATGCTAGCAAAAATACGTAGTTCTTTACCCGATCTCTTCATAGTATATGTTGCTTTGTGGAAGATACTTAATCAACTGGTTAAAGGCATTGGTATTGCACATGCTGCAGTATGCTTGTCTCTGTTCTACAGACAACAGTTTTGAGGCACTGTTTTATGCAGCTTAATGAATTAGCTTGTTTTCTAAATTGTTGAAAATATATGCCCTTTGCCTCACCGTTTTAAACGATGCTGAACTACAGATGTTAATCAACATATTTAATTGTAAATTGTTTTAGAGGGTTGAAGCACAGTCTGTTAGGAGATCCAAGGCTGAAGGAAATCGCTACCAGACTTAATAAAACGGTGGCTCAAGTTTGTTTGCGGTATCAAGTACAACGAAATGTTATAGTCATTCCGAAAAGTGTTACACCAAGCAGAATTAAAGAAAATTTTCAGGTATGGTGCATAGTTCGAGTAATTAATAAAGCAGGTTAATTTAAAGTGTATGTGAAATGTGAATTACTCTTTCGGTTTTAGAAGGACATTGGCACTCAAACAAGAGAGGATAGAACATCGGAACATACCGTGTACGTGCAGCGCTTCGCTCTTCATTTTACTCCGGTTTCAAATTATTATTGACGGTTTTGTTTTGAGGTCGTTTATTACTCTTATTATGACATTACTTTGTTTTATTGCGTAGTATCTCTTGAAGCTCTTGAGCTGGAGAACCAAGAAAACGAAGATTTCGCAGCTAAAAAGCCTTGAGATTTGCAGCGATTGCTTTGTGCGCTGCAGTTTACAGCAATATGAAAACCTTTGACTCTTTTAAGTAGGAACTGAGTTCTCCAAGTCCAATTTTAAGCCCTTAAATTGTTGGGAGTTATTCGCTAAAGTGTTAGTAGTTAACAAACTATATCTTGGTCTAATTGAATGTGTCAATTTGCTTTTACTGCACTCTTGTCATATTCTACAGGCTAAGTATAGTTTTTTATCATCTAACGATCATTGACTTAAGTTTTTAGTGATTGATCGAAAAACGATTAGTCATTTTGGTAAGAATGACCAAAATAATGAAAAAAGTTGCTTATTTTTCATTAAGTGCTGAACTTCTGCTTGAAATCATGAAAATGATCACAATTTTTTGATATCACTGACTAAGTGTTTCTAAATTCAGACATTTGACCAATAATTCTGAGCAGAAAAAATTTATACAGATTCAGCAAATTGGAAACTTTTGGTTGCAAATTATGTAATTTCTAGGGTTAGTGTTACTAGTATTTTTTTTATAGTGTGGTAGTTTTTGCAACCATTTCTTGAAAATTGTGGCAACCGAGAACATCAACAACCCAACATAATAAAAAATGATTGTGTTACTATTTTGTTTTTGGGTTACTAGCTGCGGTACATGAGCTCGTAAAGCACTCAGTCAACTAATAACTTACGGCTTATCAGACAATTGCATTACAGCGGCCGGCAGAAAGCAATTATTTGAGTTAATAATTAACTCAGTTATCAACTTATAACATTGGAACATGACTACGCGCACATGCCGCACAATATGCGGTTTTGCTGAATTTTTCAGTCCTGTTATACCACTCAACGCATGATTGCTTTGCATTTAGAGTCTCGGCCGCTTGAAAGCTTGCAGATGTCGGTCAATATGAGATGCGATGGCGGTGAACAGTTCAACATTATATATTAGCATGCTCGTATCGACACAGAGCTACGTTGGCAGAGTGGTCTAACGCCTGTTCTGCGTTGACTGCCGCGACTTCGACACCGTATATGTCCCTAGTTCTTGCGGCATGGGTTCGATTCCCATCGTAGTCATTCTTTTTGGCAATCGGAGGCTGATTCAGCTTTTGACTTTACGTCTTCTATTTATTGGTTTGGTATTGTTTCTGAACTTCGGCTGTCATTTGCGAATTACTGCGTTTTGAATTCATTTATTTATGGGTATTAACCAAGTACTCTGAGTCTGTCTAGCAACACGACACAGAACTCTTTTTTTATTTTCTTTCTGCCGGTCGTTTTTCAGCTTGAGCCACCTCGCCGGGTATAGACCTACTGCTTAGTCCCAACAATGTGTTAACTTAGTATCACTTTAAAAATGCAACGACGCATCGTCATTCCTGTAATAATAAATCGACTGAGGATTCACAACTCAACGAACTAAATAAGAGCGGAGAAATGAGGGTGACTGGGAAGTGCGCTCGCGCTCTTCGAGTCTCCAGCCAGCCGCGTATTTGTCGAAGCAGGCGGCCTGCAGTCGTAGCCGAACTCGGGTCGCAGTATTGCTTACGCAATAATCAGCGCGCAGTTCCGCTCGGCCATGCTAATATTGAAGCTTTTTTTAAATTCAACCCAACCACATCGGGAATCGAACCGGGAATCAGCGACCGTTAATCGCTAACTCGACGCTATACCGCCGGAGCAGGATCACGTCTTTTCGGTGCGACCGTTTCGGCGCCATCTATTTCGTTGCCGGTCGTTTTCTGCACAGATCGTTTCGGCGTCAATTCGGTGCTCTTTGACAGTTCAGTTATTTAGGCTTTGGGTTAGGGTTAGTCAAAAATCACCGAATATTGGCGCGAAAAGGTCGGTGCCGAAAAAATGGTCGCGCCGAAAAGTCGTGGACCCCGCCGGAGCACCACTGATGAAACCCTGCAGCATTAGTTTAATGTAGTTATTAACTCACCAAGCTTAAATACTGTTTACTTTTACAATCTTTTAACGCAACCTAGGAAATATTTAAAAGTATTTACTATCCTAGCCTTATGATCGAGTGAACATATCTTTTTTTTTGCGATACGAAATAATACAACAAAACCACATGAAGTGCTTATAATATTTTTCAGATTTTTGATTTCAAGCTTGCAGATGCAGATATGGATACTATTGGCAGTCTTGGTATTACGTATCGCATTTGCGACGGGTAAGTATTGAAAATCAGTTCTAGGCTTTAATTAAATTCTGCTTTCTTTTATAATTGAGGCAGAGCATTTGAGTCCCTCATTGTTCCACCCAGCAGTTCTCCCAATTGTGGACGGCGATTTGGCGGACAAACTTCCCGAGGAGCTCGATCAGAAAGTCGCCCCAAGGCCTGGCTTATTGTTTTGGTTGCCGTAATGTATTTCCCACTCTTAATCACAAGAAGAGGTGGTGGAAACATCGAAACAAAAATTTACTGAGCTCGTGTATTAAGTGCGCGTGATTGGCGAGCTTTTTGATTGCATGCATTTGGCTTTTTTTTTGCATGTGCGGTGCATTGCAAAATCTGTCGCGCGTTGTAATCGCGCTTTATATGCGTGATTAAAATCGTGCATAAGAGTGACGCAAACCGAAAAATACATTTAATACAGTACGATCTTAAGCTTGTATACTTTTTAATTTTCATCAAAAAAAACTTGGTATAAAACTTTCAAATGAAAATATTAATCGCTGCTCGTACAACTCGAATTCCTCTGCAGTCTGCCCAATTGTTTTTTTATTAGGCGTAAAGGATAAAGCGTCATTTTACCCTCACCTATTTGCATAATCTTGGTTCAACTCGCGCTCCGGTTGCGTTGTTTTCGTTAATAAGACTTTTAACTGCAATTAAAGAGGCATTAATTTTGTTAAAAAACGTCAAAAACAACTAGACACTAGGAAAATGGCCAACTTCTAAGCATGTGTGGATTCGTTCCTAGGATAGTGCCACTATCATGCTTTCATGGCAGGAGGATGGCCAACTTCTAAGCAGGTGTGGATTTGTTCCAAGGATCGAGCCGCTATCGTGCTCTCATGGCAGGAGGATAATGAAGTAATCTGCCAGTTCTTACGTTCGGAGCAAAATAATTGGAGCGTTTAAAAGGCCCAGTCAAGTATTTCACTGTTGACCAAACTATTGGAAAAGTTTTAAATGAATTCTCACCAAATTTGAACTTTCTACGTCATCTCGTTTTCAAGGTATCACAGTTCAAAATTAACAATTTTCCACTTACAGTACTTCAGTGTTCCCATTTTTCCAGTATCGTGTCAGAAGATTGACTTTTGGAAAACTGGCTGGCATTTATATGAAAAGCAGCAGATTTACATTTCTGACCCTTTACTTTGTTTTTACAAGAACTATCCTGCTAAGTTAGAAACATGCAGTGACTCTTCGAAATTTTGTATCTAATTGACTACCCTGACAAAATTTTTTAGGGGAAATCTAAGCTGTTATATCTCAGCACGGAAGGTCGTAGAGAAGTCTGATTTGGTGAAGTTAGTCTTCAAATTTGTCAAAATTTTTTGAGAGAAGACCGAACAAAAAAATTTCCAACTTAATTGCCTCTTTTAAGTAATATTAATTCAAAGCATAGAGCCAACACTTGATCGGAGGTTTCATTGAGCGTTTCAAGATATTACTAATCTCATCATCAACAGATAAATGATAATCAAGGCAATAACAACTTTTCAAGCAAACTGTTTGCTTTTTCTGTTTTTTTTTTTACTTGTAAAAATATATTTTTGCTTTGATGATCATTTTCTCCTGATGATGAGATAAGTTTTGTTTTGAAAAATTTAGTAAAATTGTACGTTCAAGTTTATCTTGGCTTTTGCTTCGTTTTTACATTTTTCTCTTTGTTTTTTTCAGAAAAATCCCAGGATTCCGCAGCTTGGAACACAAGTATTTTCCTTACAGAGATGATTACAGCGAATAGTTTCCATGATCTCGAGCTATAAAATTTCGAGGACGCTTTAATTTGTGTATAATTCTGATTTGCCGCTTTATAACGATTGCAATTTTAGTTTAACAATCTAGTATTCGACTTTTTTTTATCTTAATCAACACTATTTATTAGTTCGTATGCAGCCATTGTTAATTTTCGTTAGCAAATAGGCGTTTTTATTGGTCACAAGCCGATTGATTTGTTTCAAGCTGACTTTTCTGATGGATAGTGAAGGGAAATCACTGCGTTTTTGGGCGAAAGCAGACTAGGCAAAACCTAAAAATAGAGTGCAAAGTTGCTCAACTACTTGATGAAATTGAGTGTAGATTATTTCAAAAGAAAGGTGGTGTGCTCACAGAGGGTAATCATTTATTTTTTGACTACAATATAAACAGCTTAGCTGGTGAAATTGGTATTTCATCCTGGTGTTGGTTCAAATTTGTCCACTCAGTCCACTGTATTTTCCAGCAAATTCTATACTTGATATTTTTTAAGTTTACACGCATATGACAGTTTCAATTGAACAGGTTATTAATTAGAAAAAAACTTAACGATAATCCAGCCGGTTTAAATTGCAAATCCAAGTTTTTAATGTATGTGGATGTTTCAATTATGTTTTGTACTACCCTAAACTTTGTTGTTAAGCACTGCTGAAATACCGTCATTCACTATGTTTAGAAATGAATTCATGTTTATTCATCGAACATAATCCTGTGAACACTGTTTAGGGTGTTTCAAAATTGCACCACTTTCAAATTTTTTAACGGCTCAGCAAATTTCTGATGGAGTTTTGGCCGCTGATTACGAATTTGATATTATTTTTTAATTATGACGTCATTTTGAGGGTTCACGCCTCCATTGTTGGCGTCATTTTTCGACTTTTTTGTGATATCTCACGAACTACATATCGTAGAACCTTAAAATTTACTTCAAACGACGCAGAATCCACGATTTCCTATAAGTGCTCTGTAGATAAAAAAAGCTTATCTGCAACAGAAAATAAGTTATACGCAAAAACCGGTTTTGCGCACATTTGCTGCATTAACAGTACACGAATTTACACATTGCTCAGCATCAAAAAAGTATTGTGACGTCATCATTAATATTTATCGCATCTGAAAAACTCATAAAAACTAATTGTTTTAAAACAATATTAAGCAGGGCATCATAGGGGGATTCGCTGACATTTTATTTAATTTTACTTAGCTCTAAGCAGTTCTAGTGGTTCAGCTCCGTAAAACCTGAGTTATCAAAGTAAGAAAGTAGTTTTTGAGTTTAAATAAGGGTGGATACAATGCTGCGGTCAGTTGAAGCAAGCTCTCTAATTGTACAAAACAAGTTAGCAGGAAACACGTTACCGACAACAAGGGAGGTTTTGGAACACTTTTATTACTTTCGTCAGCTTTTGATGGATACTGATCCTAAGTTGTTTGCAGAAAAAATTCTGGTTTAAATGATGTGTAAGTTTTAGTTCAAGCCGAGGTTGCAGGGTAGTGGAAAAAGGCCGGTTTGCCCATCATAAATTCTAAAAGTGTTCAAAATAAATTAAGCGAGTTGTTGATTGATTTGATGCTGCAAGTAAAAGATCTAAAAGATTAAATAGCGCGACTGTTGATGAGATTGGCTGGAAATTTTATTCGATATCAGTAAGCGCCGGTGTGATATTAGCAAAACTTGCCAAGTGTACAAAGATAAATGTCTTAGTTCATGCAAATTTGAAAACAGGATCCCTGCAGCTGAGCTTAAATATTACTGGATCAAAGATCTCGAGGCGGATGACATCGCCGAAAGACAAAAGTTTCAATAAACGCACGCAGAAGGCAGCTATTAAAGTTAAACGACGCAACGAAGTGGAGATTAACGTAGTCAGTGCAACATCCTTCAGTAAACGAAAAGTTGCAGAAAATTGCTATGTACACAGCATTTTACCCAAAAAGTTTACTGTATGCTTGTGTATCGTTTGCAGATGCCGTTTTAAAAGTCCTGGAATGGTGTTATACTAACGTTTCAGGTGTTTCAGATTTTGCTGATATCTTTCAGCTTCATGGGTCAGTTATTGTTTTTGAAAATTCTTGAAATCTTTGTTATGTGTTGACTTCTGGTCAGTGGTTTCCATAAAAAGCTATGGAATATTTACTTATCTTGTCTATTCTGTTTTGTTGCCAAGTGCGGAATTAAGTGTACAAAAAAATTCAATGCACTCTATGAAACATTTTGTTGTGGCAGTGCAGCAAATTTAGCTCAATTAAGTCCATGGTCAGAAAAATAGATATTGAATTCGCTACCTTAGCCCACCACCTAACCCCCTCCCCTCACTTATAACCCTTCCCCCATCCACACCCCTCCGTAATTACAACGCAACTCGGCTACATAACACTTGGCTACATCAGAAATATGTTTCGTTTTAACCAAAACTGTTCTAATCAACTAAAAGTGTCCACTGCCCAAATGGCTTGTGACGTCATATCTGGCAACTGATCAAAACCGTTTTTTGCATATAACTTATTTTCTGTTGCAGATAAGCTTTTTTTATCTACAGAGCACTTATAGGAAATCGTGGATTCTGCGTCGTTAGAAGTAAATTTTAAGGTTCTACGATATGTAGTTCGTGAGATATCACAAAAAAGTCGAAAAATGACGCCAACAATGGAGGCGTGAACCCTCAAAATGACGTCATAATTAAAAAATAATATCAAATTCGTAATCAGCGGCCAAAACTCCATCAGAAATTTGCTGAGCCGTTAAAAAATTTGAAAGTGGTGCAATTTTGAAACACCCTACTGTAGGTGCTACAATTAGATAATCAAAATTGATCAATCATGCTGGTTGCTTATTTTGCTGCCAATCTTTGTTTAAATGTTATTTTGTCGTGTTTATGATTATAGTTATGAATCATGTTATCATATAGTACTTATTTGCAATTTTTTGCTACTATAATTTGTCTAGTGCAGTGGTTCTTAAACTGGGTTCGATCGAACCCCAGGGGTTCGATTAGTTAGTAACAGGGTTCAACTGGGATCAGGACTTCGCAATTTCAATGCCCTCTACAACCGAGCGCGTCAATTGATGCACACAGCTGGTGTGCAACAGATGAATAGTTCACTTTAAGCCAGGGCAGCTCATAGTGCGACCCGCGACTAGTCTTGAAATTTACTATGAGTCTCTTTCAATTCTTGAAAGTTTTTCACCAAAAAATCGTTTTTGCCAAATTTGTTGACAATGGTTTTCTAAACATTAATTTCAAATAATTTTTCGTGAATGTTATTTGATTAATAACGCTACCACGAGTTTAAAAGCAGCAAATTTGCGTTTCGTTGGCCTCTTCGTAAGCTGGAGTGTAGGGATTTTTGTTTTATTATTTGTATTTTTATCCCCGCGCAATTTGCATTTCTAAACGAACGGTCACAGCAACTGTATCAGTGTAAACTTCATGTTTCGTCCAAGATGTGTTCAGTAGCGCATCTGTTGTGTAACTGGCGTCGCAGGGCTGATTAGAAGCTTACCACTTTGGGCAAGTAAATCAAAAACTTTCAAAATTCAAAAATTTTAGATATGCTATAGCTTTTAAATCTGTTTAGGACCTGAGCAATTATAGGTTGGAGTCTTGGAGATGAATTGACTTTGCAATGCGAGTCTTTGAAGTCGCTTTACAGAAGTGCAAATTTTCTTTCGAATAGCACTAGAATGGCTATTTTTTCTATAAATTGCAAAATCGCTTAGTGGGAGAGGTCTTCGCTCTCGGATGTCGTCTGTGTCGTTTACCGATCAGTTGGTCAAGCGGTAACGCGTTCGTCTCTGAAACGGAAGGTCTGTTGTTCAAATCTTGGGCCGGTCAAATCGAACACATTTAATACCATTCGATACCAACGACTCGCCACCGCTGCGACATTTTTTGAAAGAAGCTGTTTTGCCCGGGCGCAATGACGCAGAGATGGATCCCGCAAACTCGTTATACGCATCGACGTAATACAGCGAGTATAATAAAAGATTTGATAGTACAGGGTGTCCATAAAGTCTTGAACACTTTTCAAAATTGTATTGCTAAATAACTAAAGCAGATAAAATCATTCAGTTTTTTGCAAAGTAAAGTTTGTGTATTAAAGTTTTACATATAAAAATTTCTAGCAGTTTAAGTAATAGCCATATTTCAAGAATTTAATTTTCCATGCTATTCATAGACTTCAACATGTGCTCCATTTGTTGCTCTCAATATGTCAAGGCGATACTCAATTTCGCGCCAAGTGTTCTCCAGCATTTCTTCGTTTACTGTGGCGAGAACCTCAATTATTCGTGACTGCAATGTTTCGACGTCACGTACTGGCAGTAGTAGTAGTAGTAGTAATTTATTTCAAAGCCAGCGAAGTTTAAAATCACAATTAAAGCAAAAGCAAAGCATGTTGACGATAATATTTACTGGCAATAGGGAAGAAGCGAAGTGACCAATGTAGTCTTCAAGTCTACTTCTACCCTTATGAATAAAATTACAAAAGTTACGAGAAGGAATTTAGAAAATCTTGGCCAAACAAAGTTTGCATTTAATGCTAACCCAGATCGAGGTTTCATACATATATTTACATTAGAACGAGGTTGCATAACACCAGAAAAATTAGGACACAAAGAGAAAACAATACAATTTTTATTTACAAACTAACAAAAAAATGGTTCTATTTACATTAGAAAATGGTGCAATTAAAATGCACCATAATACACACAGTTTAAGTCAATTAGAATGATTCACAAACACGTACATCTTGTTGTAAACAGAGCAAGAAGTTAAACAGTATCAAGTCAAATTCTATAGATCTTTTATGGACAGATAGAACACAAATTTTATAGTCATTCCTATTTAATTGTGGTAACTTTCTAGCAATGAGTATTTCAGTCTAGATTTAAATGTTTTTAGAGATTTAGAATTTTTAATTTCAAGGTCAAGCGAATTCCATATTTCTGGACCTAGATATTTAATAGACCTTTGAAGTTTCAGAGTTTTAAAAAAAGGTACAAAAAAGTTATGTGAGGAGGTAGCTCTGGTAGGTTTAACATGAATATTATTAAGAGCTGTAAAATAATTTTGAAAAGTAGGTGGAAGTTGTCCCGATTTATAGTTGTGAACAAATGCTGCAGTTTCTAGTTTAACTAAGTCTTGTAATTTAAGAATTTTGAGTTTTGCATAGTCAGGCGTTCTGTAAACTCTGTCTTTTTCATAACCCCACAAGAAAAAGTCTAAAGGGGTGATATCTGGAGATCTTGGCGGCCATGGTGTTGGGCCATTTCTTGCAATCCATCGGTTTGGAAAAGTTTTATGTAAAAAGTCACGAACTATCAAACCCCAGTGTGGAGGGGCACCGTCTTGCTGAAACACAACCCTCGGCTGGAACTCTTCTAATTGAGGAACAACGTAATGTTTTAGCATATCCAGATAAATGTTTGCTGTAATGGTGGATTCAGCAAAAATGAACGGACCAATAATTTGGTTGTGCATTAAACCACACCAAACATTGATTTTGGGACTGTCTCTTTCTCTTTCTAAAACCTCGCAAGGATTTTGTGAACCCTATATTCGAATGTTATGCTTATTGACTTTCCGGATACATGAAAAGTTGCTTCGTCGGAAAAACACACATTGTTAAGGTGGCCATTGTCATCATCAATGCGCTGAAGAATTTCTTCAGCGAAAGCTGCTCGGCGAGGGCGATCATCCGGCTTAAGAGCTTGAACAATTTGTAACTTGTAAGCATGGAGCCGAAGTCGTTTATGTAAAACTTTGTGAACTGTGCTTCGAGGAATAGCAAGTTCATTTGATGCAACACGAATTGATTTCCTTGGGTTGCGATGAAATGCTACACGGACAGCACCAACAGTCTCTTCATCAATGCTTGGCCTACCTGATCGTTTGCGATCCAAAATGCTGCCGGTTTCCATAAAATTTTTAAACCATCTCTTAATGCTGTTAGTGTGTGGAGGGTCTTGTCCAAACTCATTTCTAAATTTACGTTGTACTGCAGTTGGTGATTTCAATTCATTGTACCAAAGAACACATTGTGCTTTTTGTTGAATGGTCAACATTTTTCATAATTTGTTGCAAACTTACTCTTTACTCCTTTATTAAAAATGACTTATTCGTACTCACTTTAACAATAAAATAACCTGCGAAAAATAACAAAAAAACTTTATGGTGGTATAATTCACTGTCGCAAATCTAAAGTTTCTACCATATGGGGTTTTTTGAGATATTAAAATTTTAAATGTGTGCAGGACTTTATGGACACCCTGTATTTTAATTTTCAACCAAGGGTTCGGTAAATGCCTGCATAGAACTTGATGGTTCGGTATCTTCTACAAGTTTTAAGAACCAGTGGTCTACGGCATTAGTTTGCATTAGAATGATCTCTAAGCTAGTCATAGCTGTTTTGTTACTACCAAATTAGTGCTTAATTCTGGAAACAAAATGCCGCTAACTGCCTGGAAACTTTGAATTGAAGTGTTAGTAAATCAACTTTAATGTTTTTTATTGGAAGGTTGGGTTCAAGTACTGTGTAGTCAAGTGTACACCTTTTTTTTATGAGCAGGGTGTATGTTATATCTTCTACGTGTTGTGTTACGTATAATCAGGCGCGTAGCCAGGAATTAGCAACTGAGGGACTGTTTTGGAGGCTGGAAATGACATCAAACAATCTAGACGCAGATTTTCATCGGTCTTCCGGTCTTCACTCAGATTGAGTCGGTTTTTCTGTCCAAATTTAGGTGATCTCCAAAAAAAGGAAAAAAAAAGATCACTCAGATTGAGGCGGTTTTTCTGTCCTAGTTGAGGTGATTCCAAAAAAAAAAAAGGTCTTCAGTCGGGCTGAAACCCAGTTTTTTTGGTCTAAATCACGTCACGTCCTTGACCAAATCTAATTTCCAATGCCAATGGAGGGGAGGTTATTTTTGTTTTTAGAGCAATTATCGACCTCAAAATTGCTAAAAACGTGGTATTTTGCTTACTCTTCAGGCCAATAGGGGGGTTGCTACAGCTCCCCCCCTGGCTACTAGGGTTGGATTATCCGACTAGCCGTGAGTTTTTCATCTATCCTATATCCGGATATAATTCGGTCAGTTAACCGCATAAAAAAATATTGTTATCACGCGGTTTTTGCTAGTGAGTTTGAAATTCTTTGTTGCGTGGAGGCATACTACCACTGAGCGTAATTTAACGTTATTCATATTTCTATTGTTTTTTAATTTCAACTATCCATACCTGTCAACTCTCCTGATTTCGTCGGAAGACTGCCGATTATTTCGAGAATTTTTCCCGATTACCCGATCTCAACGAAAAATCTCCCGATTTAGCCCAAGATTTTTTTAATTTAAAAATTAATCAGTTTTTTGAAAAATTAATCAATTTTGTTCGCGAATCATTTTTTTTTTTCTAAAAGAGAAAAAATACACTTCGACCTCTGCTTCGACTGATTTTATATTTTTCAAGAGTTTTGATATGAACAGAAATGTGTGATCTTGCTTTCACATGACGGGTAAAATTAATTTGAATTGTTAAAAATTGATGACGTAACAAATAACAATGGCATGCACAAAGTGCAGTCTCTGGTATCGGTCATTGTACAATGAGCAACTACTTTTGCTCTTTGGAAATGGAATATCAGAATATGTGATTAGGCTAGGCTTATCCCAGGCTATTGAGCAATATTATTATTATTATTATTTATTTATTTGTGTCAAGCGCAAAAACGCTCATAGAAAACGGAAAAAAAAAGAGAAACACGCACACACACACAAAAAAAAAAGGTTTACAATCATACATTAATAATTCTAGAGCGCCAGAGAAGAACAGTAGGCTAAGCTTCTCCCAAACCATTTACACTTAGCAAATCCATAAAGCGAGCAATATATTTCGAACAACGAAATCTGCAAGAGTGAAGTAATGAGTGAACAAACACATTGGTAGACCTGTGGCAACGATTCATAAAGCAGAATAAAGGTTTGCGAACAAGGGCGGCAAAAGTATCAACATTAGCCTCTACTTGATATTGACGGACACTGCAATAACGAGGAATACCGTGAATAGTACTACGGTAAGAATATTGTAAGACACTCGAAGACGTCTATAGCTCTCATAGGTATAACAACGCCACAGCTGACTAGTATACAATGTACAGCAATGAGCCCGAAATAACATATTTTTGATATGAATAGAACACTTATGAAATTTTCTGCGAAGTGAGTTACCTACAGCATACAAATACTTGATTTGGCGAGTGATATCACAATCATCAGATAATGTATTAGTTAGAAATACACCCAAATATTTTACAGAATCAACAAATTTAATGGTTTTGCCATCCAGAGATAGTTTGGGCTTAATATGACAATTGGTTCGAATTTTTCGTCGAAGCGTATTTTCGTCTTGAAGTATTTCGGAGCGGAGTGTTGTTGTAAAATTTCGGAGCCTGATTGGAGCCGGAGTCAGTTGAAGAAATATCGGAGTGGAGCCGAAGTGTAAAAATTAGCCACTCCGCTCCACTCTATCAAGCACAACAGAACAGTGTTTCCAAAATTCAATTAAGATGCGTTTCTAACAGGTGGTTACAAGAGCTGCAGCTGATTTGTGGAACATCTTGCCAGAAACTCTGGAAGAAAAGAGCTTAGCTGGATTCAAAAAACTTTTAAAAATACACCTATTCAAGTTGGAATTCTAAAGTGGAAACAGCGCTATATAAGCATTTATTTTATTATTATTATCGGTATATCGTTAGATTAGGCCTATGTCATTCATGCAATGTATGAAGACAATAGGCAAATAGAGATAGGGCTACATGCAGTACGGCAGTACGGTACTAAGTGCTCTTTACAATAGGCAAATAGAGATAGGGCTACATGCAGTACGGTACTAAGTGCTATTTACAGACACTGTCGTATTCGAACTAGTGTCAAAAAATGCTGATAGTGTGCGCTTCTGCTAATGATTTGCATATACTGCGTCACGCGTGATTTGTACTGTACGAATCGCTGTCTCTGTTGAATGTCTACAGACATTGTGCTGTAGCGTGATGATTGAAACACTTTAGTTGAGCTGTTGACAGTTCACATTTAAGTTTATAGTGTAGCCTTTTGCAGTGACTCATTTTATTTATGTATTTATTTAGGGCATGTGTTATTAAGTTAAATAAAGCTAATATTACAGTATGATTGTATAATTAGTCACGACAATTTATTTAACTTAATATTCATGGAGAGCAAGTTCATAAAGCCGAGTCTGCTCAGTGCAGATCCGAATTCAAGTCAAGCTTGTAAAGAGTGGAAGCACTGGTTTCGCACATTTACGAACTTTCTCGAGTCTTTCCCGGCGGAGCCCGCGGTTTCTGAGGCCGATAAGTTGAGGTACTTAATCGCTCATATTGACAAAGATGTTTACGACTTTGTGAGCGAATGTCAGACATATCAGGCTGCTGTCGAGACTTCGGAAAGACTTTATGTTAAGCCTTGCAATATAATTTTTGCCAGGCATTTGCTAATGACATGCAGACAACAGCCGGAACAGTCACTAGATGACTATTTGCAGAGACTGAAACAACTTTCAAAAGACTGCGATTATAGAGCCGTAGCTGCCGATATTTGTCGTAACGAAGCTATCAGAGATGCTTTCATTTCTGGTCTTATTTCGAACGATATCAGATCTCGCTTGTTAGAAAATACGCAACAAGATTCCTTGACTCTACAAGCTATTTTTGACCAAGCCCGCTCTTTAGATATTGCTCATAAGAGCTCTGAAAGATACAATGCTCTTCCAATTGCCCCTGGAAAATTTGATTCTAATAGCATCACCAATAGAGTTTCAGCAATTCAGAAGAAAAGAGTGGAATCGACTAGTGACGAGTTGGAGGAAAACCCTAATGAAATTGGTAAATCATGTTCAATTCAACAACCGAAAAAGACATGTGGTTACTGTGGTAACGATATTCATGCGCGATCTCAATGCCCGGCTAAAAGAAGTAAGTGTTACAAATGTGGAAATTACGGTCATTTTGCAAAGCAATGTCGTTCTCGCACTAAGCAACTGAACTACACTACCGTTTCAGATGTTGCAGCATTGAATGCAGAAAATGGTGCTCCACACAAAGTTAATGTTCCAATAACTGTGAATGGCATTCAAGCCAACGCACTAATCGATACTGGATCAACCTTAAGTCACATCAATAGAACTTTTGCATCCCAACACGATTTTACGCTATGTACTGAACGAAATGAAATTGGATTAGCTGTGACCGGGAATTGCTCTCAGAGTGATGGGTTCTGTCTTGTTACCATCTGCATGCAAAATCGCAGTTATCCTGATATGAAGCTCCTTGTGCTTGACAACTTGATAACCGATGTCATTTTGGGGCAAGACTTTTTGAAGTTGCATAATCATGTGCAAATCAGTTTCGGAGGTCCGAAACCTGCGTTAAGAATTAGTGCATTAGATTGCATTAAAACCGATGTTGTGCCACGTTTGTTTGATCACTTGACTAATGAATGCAAACCGATCATTACCAAATCACGCAAGCATTCAATGGCCAATGAAAAATTTATTGCTGAAACTATTAAAAACGATCTGCGTAACGGAATTATAGAGCCGAGTACATCGCCATGGAGAGCTCAAGTTCTTGTTACTACTGGAGAAAATCATCGAAAAAGAATGTGTATTGATTATAGCGAAACTATCAATAAATATACGCTATTGGACGGCTATCCATTGCCGAACATGCAGAGTATGGTCAACAAGATTGTACAGTATTCTCACTTCAGTACGTTGGATTTAAAGAGCGCGTATCATCAAGTGGAAATTCCTGTAGAAGACCGTCCGTACACGGCTTTCGAGGCAAATGGTAAACTATACCAGAGTAAGCGTTTGTCGTTTGGTTTAACCAACGCTGTTCCGTGGTTTCAGCGCATAATTGACGATATTATCGCAAGAAACTCCTGTGAAGCCACATTCGCTTACTTGGATAATATCACCGTTTGTGGTAAAACAAGAGAGGAGCATGATGCAAATCTACAACGTTTTCTCGATGTGGCAACGAAGCACAACCTTACGTTTAATAAGAACAAGTGTGTTTACTCTTCTGATTGCATTTCATTGCTCGGCTATCAGATTTGCAACGGGACTCTGCGTCCAGACCCTGAGCGTGTTAAAAGTTTGCTAAACATGCCAGTGCCGACAGCCAAAAAGGAGCTACGCCGTACAATAGGCTTGTTTGCGTATTATGCACGCTGGTTGCCGCGTTATTCTGATCGCATAAAACCGCTTGTAGACACAGTGGCATTTCCGCTGAGCGAAAATGCAGTGGACTGTTTCCGTCAGTTACAAAATGAACTAGCAAACTCTGCCCTCAAAGCTGTCGATGAAACTGTTCCGTTTACACTATAAACAGACGCTTCGGATGTTGCATTGTCTGCTGTACTTCAACAAGACGGCCTACCTGTTGCCTTTTGGTCACGAACTCTTGCGCCAAATGAAAAACGTTATGCTAGCGTAGAAAAGGAGGCTGCGGCCATCGTTGAGTCGATTCGAAAATGGTCACATTTTTTGTTGCCACGCAAGTTTACAATAATCACGGATCAAAATTCCGCATCGTTCATGTTTAACAGTACCCGACGCAACAAAATTAAAAACGACAAAATTATGCGTTGGAAAATCGAGTTAAGTCAATACTGCTATGATATTGTTTACCGTGAAGGGAAATTTAATGTTGTGCCAGATGCTCTTTCACGTGCGTATTGTTCTAGTACTACTGTTAATGCTTTGTATCGAATTTACGCCGATCTGTGCCATCCTGGAATAACCAGGATGTATCATTACGTGAGACTTCGCAATTTGCCCTACTCGTTGGATGATGTGAAACGAATGACTGAGGCATGTTCAATATGTTGTGAGATCAAACCCAGATTTTACAAACCCCCGCCGGCAAATCTCATTAAAAGTTCTCAGCCTTTCGAACGACTAAGTATGGACTTTAAAGGTCCTCTGCCCTCGACCACCAAAAATCATTACCTTTTAACTGTTGTTGATGAATTTTCAAGGTTTCCGTTTGTATTTTCTTGCAGTGATGTCAGCTCGCGCACTGTAATTTCATGCTTAAACTCGTTATTTAGCTTATTTGGTTTTCCTGCCATTGTGCATAGTGATAACGCTAAATGCTTTGTGTCTAAAGAAATTAAGCTGTTTCTTGATGAAAGGGGAATAGCGAGCACATTTTCTTCCGTGTACAACCCTCGTGGCAATTCTCAATGTGAACGTTTTAACGGCATAATTTGGAATACCATCAAGCTCGCACTTCGTACGAGAGGCTTGAAAACTTCTCAGTGGGAAATGGTAATTCCAGAATCTTTACATGCTTTAAGGTCATTGTTGTGCACGGCCACAAACGAAGTTCCCCATGATCGATTTTTTAAGTTTACACGCCGTTCCATGTTTGGCACTACTGCTCCTTCGTGGATGTCAGAACCTGGGCCTGTGTATGTACGCAAGCATGTACGTGACAAATATGATCCCATAGTGGATGAGGTGGAATTGCTCCATGCCAATCAAAACCATGCGGTCGTGAGATATCCAGAAGAACGTGAAGTTACCATTTCAGCCCGCGATGTTGCTCCCACTGCAACAACACCTAGCAATGGGGACCCGGGGGACCCTTCTCCCCTGTTCATGTCCAACCTGAATTGGCTGGGGATAGACGTGCTACCACTACTACGGGGCCTGAAACGTGTAATGGGCCAGAACCTGATTTGCAGACCCCGTTGAATTGGCGTTCAACTCGCCAAAGAAAAGCTCCCGACCGACTTGCTTATCATACTTGATTTTGAAATTTTGATGTGTGCACAATTCTTTGGAAGGGGTGAATGTCGTATTCGAACTAGTGTCAAAAAATGCTGATAGTGTGCGCTTCTGCTAATGATTTGCATATACTGCGTCACGCGTGATTTGTACTGTACGAATCGCTGTCTCTGTTGAATGTCTACAGACATTGTGCTGTAGCGTGATGATTGAAACACTTTAGTTGAGCTGTTGACAGTTCACATTTAAGTTTATAGTGTAGCCTTTTGCAGTGACTCATTTTATTTATGTATTTATTTAGGGCATGTGTTATTAAGTTAAATAAAGCTAATATTACAGTATGATTGTATAATTAGTCACGACAGACACATTATTCAGTATTAATGGCAAAGGTGGGCATCGGTACTTTAAAAGTAAGTCGGTACCGGTACTCGGTACTTGCCCCTAAAAGTAATTCGGTACCGGTACTCGGTACTCCGTTTAAAATGTACCGACTTACTTTTGCGGTACCGGTACTTTTTGAAAAAAATGTGCAATATCAAAGTTCGACCATTGGTGGCAAAAAAAATTGAACTTCATGCATTATTCCGGTTAGGGGGTGTCCTCTCTCGTCTTCGTTGCCACACGTGTTGTAGGCACAGCTTCAAGTTCTGCTCATGTCGTCGCAGAAATGGTCGGAGACTTCTTATTGCAGAACCTGTGGTCATGAACTACGGGATATTTCAAGGTTTCAACGAAGTTTCAAACAGCGCAAATGGTGCTTTTACTTTAGATATTTAGATTAAAATAAAATCGCAAAAATTTAATAATTTAGACAAGACATCGAAGTAGTGAATCTTAATAAAACAAAACATTTACTAGCTCTCGGTGTGCAGAAATTTAACCTACACATGTCACAACAATGCTGCGTCTGAAACTTTTAGAAGAGCTACATTTGGAATTTTACTTTCGCTTGATGGGGTAGCTGTTTTGCTTGAGTGGGATTTACGGTCAGGACCTTGATGGGGTAGCTAGCTTCGTAGAGTTTCTCCACCCTCAATCTTCAAACGGGATCACTGGTGTCCAACTATGCTGAGCATAAGGAGGGAATTTTGATACTTTACCCGATTTGGAACATCGTGGGGTTGCCACTTTCAAGGTTAAATGAGAGTGACTACCTCCAACAAAAATGTAGTAAATTTTCTCCCCAAATTAGTGCACCTCTTTATAGATATTCTGCCTTCAATGTTAGGGGATGTGACTAAAATACTGGGAGATGAAACCCTCCAATACCCACGTGTTCGGCACCATTAGACGGGATACACAACCATATATATAATAACAACAGCTAACTTAATAGGAAATTAAACGAATACAATCAACATCAGGAGTGCAAAAGTTGAGATTCTCAAATTTTATTCAAAAAATTTCAGAATTAAGAAAATGGCATTAATCGATTAAATATTTCGTAAAGATATATGTACTGTTAAGTGTTAACATCAGTGGCGTAAAAACTAGTAATGAAATTAAGACAGGTTAAATAATTAACAACTACAACTTAAAAGGAAAAAGCAATACCGGTGCTAAAAATTATGTTAAACCACAGAATTATTGGCAGCTACTAGCTATTATGCTATCAGGAGAGTTTTACTGGCAATCGTTTTGAAGTCGCTTGAAACAAATAAAAAATAATGACGTCGTCATAAAAGAAATTAATCATCATAAAAGCAAAGCTTCACTTAGCGTTTTGTATGACGAATGCTCAATTGCACGCGAACGACGCGAAACTGTTAAAGAGTTGCACACGTTACACGACGTCACGAATCACGAAAGTGCTAAATTTGCAAAATCTTAAAAAAACTGAAGGTTTGCCACAAATTAAATCAAAAGTACCGAAAAAAGTACCGATTTTGCAAAAGCACAAGTAAGTCGGTACCGGTAACGGTACTATTTTCAAAAGTACCGGTCGGTACCGGTACCGGTACAAAAAAAGTAATTCGGTTCTGTAATTCGGTACAAAAGTAATTCGGTACTGCCCACCTCTGATTAATGGTAAGCTAAACTAAAACTTCTGAATCTAAACTACTTAACCACTAGCCTTGTCCATGACTCTCAGCCCTCATGCCCTTAATCACAGGTTCTCAAAGTTCTCCGTACGGAGCCCTAGGGCTCTGCTAGAGAAACCTATGGACTCTGCAAGGTAGGCAGTGGCGGATCCAGAAAATTTTGGTGGGGGGGGATTTGAAGCACAAAACCTCAAAAATTCGGATGTCTTCACCAAAATTGAGAGTGATTTTTCGGCCGAAATCGGAAATTCAAACGTTTTTTTCGCCCAAATTCAGGTGGTCTCCAAAAAAAAAAAAAAAAAAAGGTCTTCACCAAAACTGAGACTGATTTTTCGCCGGATTGGTTACGTTTAGGTCGGTGGGGGGGGATGCATCCCGAAATGGAGCCGAATTATTCGAAACAGAGGCTGATTTTTCGGCCAAAATCGTTACTTTTAGGCTGGTGGGGGGGATGCATCCCCCCCCCTAAATCCGCCACTGAAGGTAGGGGAAGGTGGGGTGAGTTGGACACTGAAGTTGTAAATTGCACATTACTCGAGAATGCTTGCAGATATAAAAACCGTTTTGATATGAAATAAAATTACATGCATTTAGGTCTTTAACCACAGCCAAAAATCTTGTGTTGAACATTACCTTCAAGCCAAAGTATTCGATCCAAAAAGTGCTCTTAATTTGTCTAAACAACCCTCATATAAGGGTATGTTGGTCAACCGTGTAGGGTGCGTTGGACATAGCCCCCCTGAGACAAATTTCTGGCTACGGGCCTGCTATACATAACAATAGCCATTTAATTTAAGAAATTTACACCACAGTAAAACATTTAAACCAGATTTAAACCACAGCTTACATTAGTAGACTAAGTTATTCAGTCGTAATATCATTCTGCATCACTCCACTAAGACCTGGGGGGTGGGAACCAAAGCCAAAACATTATAATCGCTCTACTGCATAGGCTTAAACGAATAATAACGAAATTTAGGTGGCATGCTCATTGCTCCATTCTTCAATTCTGCTCCGAGAAAATTGCGAGCAACAAAAGAGCAGGCCTACTTATCGGCAAAGCTAACAAAATATCAAAAATAACGAAACTTTTTGAGGAAAAAGTACAGTACCGGTACACCGTTAACATTTTTGGTTAAAACTTTATGGTGTAACGTAGGAGGGATGTTCAAATATTATATGACGCTTTCAGAAGAGGGTGGGGTTGGAAAAAGCTTTAAATGCAATGCAAAAGGATGGATATAATTAGACCTACGTCTTAAAATTGTTAAATGAGGAGGAGTTAAAATTTCGTCATATGATATTTGAACAAAAAGCGCGTCGTATGATATTTGAACGGCTCCTAGTCATGACCTAAACTTAAAACTTTAAATCAGAAAAAATTGTCACAATAAGGACTAGCCTACAAACCAAAATTTTGGTGTAGCCAAGTCATTAGGCCTAAACCTGTGCAGATAATACACAACACAGCCAACCTTGGAAATAGCCAACATTGTCAGCAAAATAGCACCATCGTCCAACCACCAACATAATAATAATCAACATAATAATAATAATGGACATCTGTCCAACATGCCCTACCAAAATTTGTCCGATTTACCCTCAAGGCTGCCATATTGTTTAGACTGCTGTCAGTCTAAATCTGTTTGAGTTTAAAGGTAAGCGAAACACCCTGTTAGGTACTTGTAGTACCTAGTCTTTCTCAAATACTTTAGTTGAAAGCGACCTTTCACGACTCTCTTTCAAACAGGCGGAGAATAATTTTTCACAATATTGGTTTAGTGCCTAAAACGACTATATTTTGAACATAATTGACCACTGCAGCCATGTTTTTTACAAAAGCAACCTGAAAGTATTGGAACTGATAAAAGACACTTCTATCTTTCCAAGCGTCAAATCTCGTAATAATTCCATGAGCCAATTACGAGTTAATTACGTATGTGCAACCTACCCTCTTACCCAACTTACCCGACCTTCCCCAATTCGTTTACTACTTGTTTTTATTTTTGAAATTTATTGTGAGGCTCCGTAAACAATGGTCAAACTCTTCAAGGGCTCCATAATATCAAAAGTTTGAAAACCCCTGCCCTAGGATAGCCAAAAAACCAAAGTCTATCTCAAAATTTGGAAACACTGAACGAAATTATACGTATGAATGCTACTGCGGAAAGGAGGGGAGCAAAAAAAATTACAAAATAAATTAACAAAATTCCTTGTGCACATAAATTTTTCAATCTAAAATTTAAAATCCAGATCGGCTCCGAATCCGGATTCATGTAGAAAACTCAAATTTGGGTCCGACTCCTGAAAAAGGTTGCCGGACTCCGCTACGGATCTGTGCCCATCCCTGGAGCAACTGGAGCATATAGCGGATCAAGCCATTGTGAGAGAGGAGTACTGGTTGGAGTTACGTCACAACCGTTGGACACAGGATGTGACGTAATAAATTGCAAAAACCATGGTAGAAAAAAATTTTTCCTCGCACCGGCCTTGCTTTTTTCCTTGCTTTACGCAGTAGACTAACCTCGTGACCTCGTCCTGATAAAAATTAAGTAGACTCGCAACTTAAGTGACCGACCATCAGTTGCTGCAGAGTAGAAATCTGAAATAAAACCAGTGACCTAAAATCGGTTAGAGAGGTATGACTTCCGAACTTCGGTGATTAGTCTCCGGTAAAATAATCACTTCCTTAAATATGCTGTATACAGGGGCGGCTCGCCTGTATGTGCTGCGGTGCTGCAGCACCCCCAACCAAAAAAATAAACTTAATGTTTTCAAAGTTATATTAAAAAAATAAAAAATGTCAAAATTTCAAACCCATTTTGCTTTATTGTTGACAAAAAAACACAAAAAATAAAAAAAAACGGATTATGCGATCCATTTTAATGACGTGGCAACACTGCTGACTGTGCTGCTGGGGTAAGGTTAGAATGAATATTATCAACCTTTCCAGTCACATCACGTGACCATGTCAATTTTGGTAAATGCCCATTCTTTCATTTATTTTGGGTTTGGGGGGATGAAATAGAGTTGGGGGGATTAAATACACTCTATTTGATTCCTTCAACCCCAATTTGGACGAAAAAGGGTGTTTTTATCAAAATTGGCTTGGTCACGTGATGTGACTGGAAAGGTTGATAATATTCATTCTAACCTTACCCGTGCTGCTGCTTTTGCGGCTCTCCCTGGAAAGTCTAGAACACCAAAAAAATGCTGCCAGAATCCACACGCTTGAGTGATTTTCTAATTTTAATTTTGTGTGATTGTTCGAAAGTTTTCGGAAAACGTAAAGAAGGCATTTTGTAATAAACAACATCAACATGCAACAATAAATGAGTTTTGTGCATAGGTGGGCACAAGTCCGTTAATCGTTAATCCGTTAATAACGAAGCTAACTTTTTCATGAACTCGTTAATCCGTTAAAAAGTTTTTTCATGTTAACGGACTAAATTAACTTCCGTTAAGTTCTGTTAACTTCCGTTAAGGTTTTTATCGTTAATATCTTGCACCATTCATTCATCTTACCGGTACAAACCAGTTTACTCGGGTAACACTTGTTGCGTACTAGCTCGAGTTTTATAGAAGAAAGCAAAGAAAGGAGCTCTTTTTTGAGGCAAATAATAACCTGCAGCCTCACAGGTCTATTAATTATCGCTGTTCACAATTTCCAAAGATTTTCCGATCGCAGCTTCGTTAATGCATTTGAACTTGTTTTTATCTTGAAATTAGATTAGATTGTAAAATGTAACTTCCAAAACACAAAAAAAAAAAACATTACAGCAATAAATATTTCCTTACAATCAGCTCAACAGCGTCAATATGTGTTCTAGAAGCGAGTGAATAAAACGAAATGTAGATTTCAAGCAAAATGTTACGAATTAACGGACTTTATTAACTTCCGTTAATTAAAGTTGAAAATAACGGATTAACGTTAACGGAGGTGTGAAGTTTGTTAACGGACTAGTGGTTAACGAAGCTAACGTTTCGCATTAACTTGCCCACCTATGGTTTTGTGAATTTAAGTCAAGCAATTATCAATAAATCACTCGAGCGTGTCGATTCTGACGGCGTTTCTTTAGGGGAAGTGGCTATTTTGCCTCTGGAGGCAAAATAGTGTTTTTCCTCTGTTTGGGTTAGGGTTTGGGTTAGAGTTGGGGTTAGGGTTGGGATTAGGGTTAGAGTTTTGGTAAGGGTTAGGGTTTGGGTTAGGATTAGACTTGGGGCTATTTTAACACTTGTGGCAAAATAGCCATTAGGACTATTTTGCCTCCAAATGGCAAAATTACCAGAGGTGGAGTCGAGGACACAAGGCTCGAGGCCAAGGCCGAGGACAGACACTCTCGAGGCCAAGGACAGGAATGCTCGAGGCCAAGGACCAAGGACACAAGCGCAAGTGCTCTCCAAAAAAAAGAAAAAAGGTCTTTACAAAAATTTTTTAAGCGATCTCCACAAAAAAACGTTTTCCAAAAAATTTTTCAAGCGCTCCACAAAATTTTAACAACTCAAAAAATAGTGCTGTCCTCGAGCTGAGGACAGGCCAATTTTCGAGGACTTGAGGCCTCGAGGTTAAGGCCAAGGACTTGACCTTCGAGGCCAAGGACTTCAAAATGTGTCCTCGAGGCCAAGGACGTCCTCGAGGACTCCACCTCTGAAAATTACATGGGGCTGTTTTGCCTCTAGAGGTAAAATAGCCACTGCCTTCTTTTGGCGTTCTAGACTCTTCCGCTCGCCCTGCAGATCAAAAATAAGCAGAAAAAGTTTTAAGAGCTTAGGGAATTTTCAATGCGTACTAAGCAAGGCAGTATGTGCTGCTTTCTTGGCAGCGCAAACTTTTTCTTTCACCGTGACTCTATGCCGCGACAGTTATATCGTGCTCGAGATTTTCACGCTCCGCTGCAGTCGTGCGTTACCAAACTGATAGAGAAGCCATGGTACTTGTGTAAGGGGTGAACAATTGAATAAAAGAGGGTGATCGGTTGAATGCAATAAATTGATAGGAAACTATTAAAAAAATTGGCAAATTTAATTCAAAACCGTCAAATCATTAAAAAAAATCAAAAGATTGGTATTCTAGCCTCACTATTATATTTGCTACAACCATTGTCTTTATATAAAGACAATACTACAACAGACGATTCGAGAGAAAACACACGTCAAAACTCAGAAGTCAAGTTAGCCAATCGCCGTAGTTTAATTTCATTCCTCTTCAAAAATAGGAATATATACGCAACATTGAATGCTTCAAATCTGAACTTAACTGAGGAACGAGATTCTCGTCGTTAGTGCACAAAATGAAAAAAAAGAGAAAGTAAGGTACTAACTAAAATAGTAAAATACCAGGTTGTACCGGTAGGTGTAATTTTTGAATTAGTGTACGAGTATAAAATTTTACGAAATAATTAAATTCCAGCAAAAAACTGCTGAAAGTGCTCAAATATTTGTGGCAATAGCTTACCGGTATTAATTCAAAATAAAATAAACAGATAAAGTTTGTTTGTTTTTATTATTCTTATTTGCAGCACCCCCAAATTTTCAAGTCGCGAGCCACTACTGGCTGTATAGTGTACCGGTATAGTCTGATAATAGGCATACAGTATAGAGTAGGCTAACCCAAGCCAAAAAATTTTGTTTATTGTTTAGGTAAAGGCTTGGCACAAGTTCCGTACGCACTACGGTAGTGACTGGCCTATTTCACCAAAAATTTTCAAGTTAAAGAAAATACAACAAAAATGAGAAATATCCATTCGCGCTTTTTTCGTTTGCTTTTTTAAGGGTTAAGATTCGGGTTAGGGTTTGGGTTAGGATTCAATTTGGGAATAGTTTTAGAGTAAGCTTTTGAGTTGGGGTTAGATTTGAGTCAGAATTAATAAAAAACTAGATAAAATTTCCGATGAATTAAAGCCTTCCTTTTATAATAGGCCAAAATCTAAAAAACCTAACCCTATCCCTAAATCTTAATCCTAACCTAAACCCAAACCCAAGCCTATCCAGTATCATTGTAACAATCAAAATAAAAATTTCCAAAAACGAGTGACCTCACTCTGCTGCTCTGTCACTGGAAGACTTCATTACCTATTATTTAAATCAGGGGTCATCAACCTTTTTGCCTACACAGGCCACAACCAGACCCAGCAACTGAGCAAGGTCCTAACAGGCTGTCATAAATTCTGAGTTAAGGTCAACTTCAAATTTAAGGCAATTTTTGGCCAAATTATAATAATAAAAAAATTCTGAAAAGTAATTTATCAATCCCCTGAGATTGTACCGGTACAATAGCAAGAAGCTACTGGTAACATCTGACTAAGGGCCGCTTGTCAATAAAGCAGATGAAAAAGCAAAAAATTAGGTAGCATATACAAAAATACTGCTGCTTTCCCAAATATCAAGAGGCAAATCATTCCAAAACAGTAACTGAAGCATGTGAAAAAATTGATTCAGATTTATTGTAGTTTCATTGACTAGTTTTTTCCAGCAAAAGCACATCGCAGTTCTGAGTTCCCACGAAAATCTTAAGCAGCAGATGGCTTACGCAGGGCAATTAACTGTTGAAGGTAACCATGACAGAGGAGCCCAATGGTTTAAACACTTAAAAACGAGCAATGCAATTTTAAAGTTAATATGATAGCCTACCTACTTGAAGGTTGAAAATGAAGTTTCTTCAAAAATGGTAACATATGATTTGATAGCATTCTTAAGAATACTTGAAGCTAAAAATAATTATTGGTCAAGACCAAAAAAAAAAAGAAAAGCTTCACCTAATTTTAGGGTAGTTTCAGAGCCAGATTTGGATGCGTGGCCAAAGATTTCTGGAAATTTCTTGAAGGATTTCATCAAAAATGAATGAGGCTGGTAGATGTTCGAGTTGGCAGGCCAGATAAAATTCTATGGCTGGCTGGATCTGACCCGGGGGCTGTAGGTTGCCGACCATTGATTTAAATGATATCACTCGAGTCGAACCAACTGTGATCCAGAATTTTACCACTCTCTTTTGAAAACGCTCTGCTTGAAATTGGCATAGATGGACAAGTTAATGCAAAATGTTAGCTTCGTTAACCACTAGTCCATCAACAAACTTTGAACTTCACTCCTCCGTTAACGTTAATTCGTTATTTTCAGCTTTAATTAACAAAAGTTAATAATGTCCGTTAATTCAATAATATTTTGCATGTAAGTTACTACATTTCCTTTTATTCACTTTCTTCTAGAACATGTATTGGTATTGAGGTTGTTGAACTTAATGTAAGGAAAAATTTATAGCTATGGTGGTCTTTTAGTGTTTTGGAAGTTATATTTTACAGTGTAATATAATTTCAAGGTAAAAATAATAAGTTCAAATGCACTAATGAAGCTGCGATCAAAAAATCTTTGGAAATTGCAAACAGTCATAATTAATAGACCTATTCCGGTAAGGCTGAAGGTTATTGTTTGCCACAAAAAGGAAGTTGCTATTTTGCCTTTGGGTTGGGATTAGGATTGGGGTTAGGGTTAGCATTAGGATTAGAGTTTAGGTTAGGGTTTGGGTTAGGGTTAGGGCTATTTTGGTACTTACGGCAAAATAATTTTGCCTCTAGATGCAAAATAGCCCCTGCCCCACAAAAAAGAGCTTCCTTCGCTTTCTTCTATAAAACTAGTGCTAATACACAACAAGTGTTACCAGTGCTAACTGGTTTGTACCAGTACGATGAATGAATGGTGCAAGAAATTAACAATAAAAACCTTAACGGAAGTTAATTTAGTCCGCTAGCATGAAAACACTTTTTAGCGGATTAACGAGTTAATGAAAAAGCTTTATTATTAACAATTAACGGATTTGTGCCCACCAATGGAAATCGGTTTTATTGAAGAAATGAGAACTGTTTAAGGTAATAAAAGAGGTGGCCCAAACCTTTTCCACAACTCTCTTTATTTGCGAAAATACTAAGGTAATTTCATTCATTTGACTCTGCACCATTGGCAACCTTGCATTTTGCAATTTTGTGACATCACAAAAGGTATGATTTTGCAAAATTTTTTGCTGAATAAGAAATGCGATTGCCAACTGGTAGCAGCTTGCTTAATCATTAATCAAATTTGAAAACTTGGCTTTTGCTACTGGTACCTAAAGACCTCGGTTACCATTACCAGTAGTGATCTACACTATCAGACCATAATAGTTTTGGGCTTCAAATTTTAGATCAGTTATAGGCTAAAAACTTCTGCAAAACTGATCTACCAATAGCATTGTTACAGTAGATTATATCACTTGTGTACTGTTAATGGTCCTAGTAGATTTGTTTGAATTGGAATTGCTGGATAGAGCAGAATACTAGGCTGTTAGTTACCTTTCTGATCAAATCTAAAATGTCGCGTTTCTTGGACTGTCGAAATTTTCTGCAAAATCATGCCTTTTGTGATGTCACAAAATTGCAAAATGCAGGGTTACCTATGGTACAGACTAACAGAGTCAAAACAGATTAAATACCGGTACCAGATAGTATTCTTGCAAATAATAGAAATTGTGGAAAAAGGTTTGGGGCTTCTCCGTATTACCTCGAGTAGTTCTCATTTCTTTAATTTTACCAATTTTGAGCAGTATCTTCTTAAACTGTAAATTAGATTTGCTGTTCCATCTCAGATCTTGAAAAACCCATCCAAATGAGTCAGTCAAAACCAAATTGTGTTACTCTAAATTCTGGACATCAAATGCCACTCATTGGTTTGGGAACTTGGAAGGTGAGTCTTGTTATTGCTTTTTTTTTCTTGGTTATTGTAATCGCTAATCTTGAACTTTTTATATGTACGAGTACTCGAGTCCTGAAAGTAGTTTGCTAAAGTGAAACAGTTGCTCTGTGTCTTTCTGCTTGTCAAATGTAGCTTGAGCAATCTCTACGTTATTTCAAGCATGAGGTAGCATAACATGTTTTTTGTGATTTTGTTATTAGTGTAATGTTTTGTATTAAGTTATGTTTTTCTTTTTGGCACTAATATTTAAAAAGTTACTGATTTGCAGTCAGAACCCCATGCAGTTGAATCAGCAGTGGAATGTGCTATTGAATGTGGTTATCGCCACATTGATGCTGCTTGGGGTTATCAAAATGAAGATGAAGTGGGAAATGGCATCAAAAAAAAAACTAAAAGAAGGAAAAATCATACGAGAAGACTTGTTTGTTGTTACAAAGGTATATCATATAATCATTAATATGAAGTTAAAATTTTTTCTCTATAGAACAGTTATTACTGCTATGTTGTGTATTGTCAGATTGTATATTACACATTGTTACTTTTACAATCAATTACATTAGTTTACAATAATAAGGATGGTACCAATGTTCCATAATTTTGAATTTTCTATTTTAATAAATAATTATCAATATGGTGCCAGTGTATCACCATTCTACAGCTTGTACAACAGATACAGTATGTTGATAGCAATCATAGGCTTCAATATTGGGTGGGCTGGGGGTGGTGCACCCTCGGGTATGACACTGAAGGGGGAAAGATATGTCTGGCCCCCTCGTTTTTTTGGCAAGTGATACCTACTTGGCCACAAGAAATCTGAAATTCCAAACCGAGATCGATTCAGAATGCGGCGAAGACATTTTTTTTTTTGGTCTTCACCTGAATTTTGGAGCAAAATTCCGCACTGAAATAGAATTATTAAGTTTAACTAAACTTCGCAAAAACATTTTGCCCCCTCAAAAGTTGCTTAATCAACAAAGTCGATGCCTATTATAGCAATATATTAATCGTTATAATTAATTTGAATTTATTGATCATTCTTTGCTTCACCACATAGGTTTGTAAAATTTGTATTGGTTATTGAGAAAATATTTCAGTTTTTCATGTGCAGTATTTAAAAAGATATAATTGCATGACTTGTTGATTATACTTTTCCTTTAATGTTTTCAGTTGTTCATAAATTATCTTCACCCTGATGATGTTCGACCAATGTTTATGGACAGTTTAATGAAATTACAATTGGACTATGTAGATTTGTATCTCATTCACTTTCCCGCTGGCTTCAAAAAAGAGGTTAGTTGGATTTTTTGTGCATTATTTTAAAGATTTTGTAATCACAATTTGTGAGAGATTTTGAATACATGTATACCGAAAGTGTTGCTGCCAGGGTAGTTGATTTACAGTACAGTGCAGTTAAATTTGAAAAGTACGGTATGAAATTATTTTGGGGGTTAATATTAATAACCTAGGAGCATGGTAATCATTGGTAAATAGACTTCTTGAATAATTTAATCAAAAACAATACAGCTAAAATACTGTAGAACATATATATTGAGATGTTTTGGTTAATTTCTTTAAGCCATTGTCAATCTAGAACATAAAAATAAAATCACAGCTGACTCTTACAGAAAAATTGTGGACTCAACGTGTAAAATTGGATTTTGTGATTATAAGATATGTACTATTATACATAATGTCTGGATGGGGACACGGAAAACATGTATCTTTATTGTAGCGTGAAGTTTTTTGTGCTACCCCCATCCTATTCCCATTAAGCTCTAGCCCTGCTCAAATTTTAATGGTAGTAACACATCTGACCTAATCATGTGTTAAGCAACATTACTTGCCCCCTTCTGAAACAAGTTTGTGCTCCTGCCCTCTTAATACAGTACTAAACTGATGACCTAAATAATATATTTCATAACTAATACCTTATGAAAAAGCAGGGTATAACATTTTGTAATACCTATGATATTTATTTGGTGAAATATGCAATTGTGGTACTGGTAGACGATTTCTTTGACAATGACTCTTGCAATAGCAGCGGACTCATTAATACTGTTTTGCGTATTCTAGAATAATTTTGGATTTTTTTTTTTTTATTTCCATAATCTTTCCAGAATATCGAATTCTATTGCAAAATATCGAAATGATTCAATTTCAGACAAAAGAATAATGCTAATTAACAGCTATATGGTCTAGTCGCCAGTAGTGTTCACGAGCACCCAAAAGATGTATTTTTTCACGTATATTTTTGAAATCCTGAATAAATGTTCTTTCAAAATAGCCAGTGTTTCCACCCAATTTCCGGTTGTTTGGCGGAAATCGGGTATTCCGCAGCGAAACGGTGTTGAATTTTTTTGCTGAGGTAGGGTTGATTTTGATTCTAAAAATCGTATTTTTGTACGAAGTAGACAGTCGATTTTAGGTTCAAACGAAAAAGGAAGATAATTGCAAACTTTTCATGAAATGATTTTTGGATTGTTTTATTATGACATCACGATATGGTTGATTGATTCCATATTTTTACAAAAAATTTGAATTAGGGTGTATATTGTTAGTAATTACTACCAAAGTTGACGGAATAATGTTATAAAAGTTGCAACATCAATAAACCAGTTTCTCACCTACAAAATGAAACCAAAATGACATCTTTGTGCGTTTGTATTAAACTTTTTCGGAGTGTGAATGCATGAAGGTAAGCTCGGTTCAAAATTTAAGAACATAATAAGAACAATTATTCCTGAAGTGAAATAGGCAGAACTAATTTAATAGTTCACAGTGACATCACGTCTTACAGTCCTACTTCATTTGACAACACCTTAATGCTGTCTCCACGTCGCAATGGGTAATCGTTTCAACCCCTAGTGACGCAGATGAGGCGGAGCCCCCCATCGCAGGATCATTTCCATGTTTCGAAGTCAACTGACTTCATCATCCGTGTTATGCCTCATCAGAGTTATGCAAAAATGGAACAATTTTATGCACAGTGCAAGAAAAGCTTTTAAGAAGTTTTTTTTTTTAATTTTATTGTTATTTGGTGGCAGAGAATGACATTGCATTAGCAAAATGTTCTGGCACATTGTTTCGAAAAGTGATAAAGTTGGTAGAGTAAGAATAAATCTGTATATAGGCGGTGTTTCTAGCATTTTCTTATTAAAGAGTATCAAATTTTTGCAGAAAACAATATTGTCACCAGCGAAAGAGCGTGAATAAGCTCATCCAGATGTTTTAATTTTTTGTGTTGTCCTAAGCGGACTCTTTGTTCGCAAAAATGTCTTTCAATATAATTAAAGATTTGTTACAAAAGATATTTGATTATTTGTGTAAAATAGTGCACAAGTTTCAAATCAAATTGCCCTGCATTTGCAAAAATATTGTGATATTCAGTATCTAAGAATATTAAAACTTAAAAAGTAAAAATCTTACAAAGAAAATATTTACAACATTAGATAATTATTTTATTATTTCCAATTTGCTTTAATCAAGAGACAACAAAAGACCTTTCAATCTTTGTGTCCAACTGCCATCTGCCCTACTGTTTACCACAAGTAATAGGATCTCCACATTACATCTTTTCTGATTGTCAAGCAACAGAGCTGTGAATTCTAATGTTTATAGTTTAGTTCGATTGGGGATCGAACCGGAGTCTATGCAGCTTATTTGTGACCTTGATCTGTATCATCCATGAGGTGTCGAGTCTTTAAACAAATATTTTTATAAGTATCGGTAATTATTTGAAATCATTGAGCGCATGCAGAAGCGTGTTACGGTGAACGTGACATTTCACTACAAGTGACGTAATTACCAGGGTTAGGTTGAAGCTCTCCTCCCCCTTAGCCAAGTCACTTGGAAAATTTACCCAGGTGCTCTTTTTAACGTGTTTTGAACTTGACTGAGAAGTAAGGGAAGCTGAAGGGGCTAAGTAATAAAACTTTTTATACAGTATTTTTGTAAGTAATCAGCGGAGTTTTGCTATCCTTCTCTGTATTGGCATTGTTAATTGTCTACGAGTAAGCATGACCTACGATATAATAAAAGACGAATTTTAACCAAACAAGAATAATTTGTGTAGTTTATTCTCCAGTAAATTTAAGAACAAATGAGGCTTAAAAATTCGTGAACAGCCAGCCTTAGCCCGAAATTTACGGTTCTTATAAAAAAAGTGTATTCAGAAGTCTTCTGGCTTTACAATGCTTGCAACCATAATTTTGTTAAACAAATGGGTATAAGATTCAATTCTTTTGAAGGATTGAGGCTAATATGAGAACTAGCGGCGTTGAACTGTTTTGTACTTCTACATCATGCTCCTGGAAGAATTTCAGGCACTGCAAACCATACCGCACGTTTCTTGCCTAATGACCGTGGCACAGTACGTAAGTGCGCACAGTGCGTGCGTAGTTGCCCACCTGCTTGAAGTTGTCTAAACTCAAGTTCTCGTTGACGTATACACCCTTTTGATGAATTTAATCGTAATTTACTGACCCTATGTAAAATAAAATAATTAAGTGGATGATCCCAGGAGTTTGCAAGGTATAGCTATGGGCTGCTCTCACAGAGCAGCCGGTAGGAAGAAAGCTGGCGAGTGCAATCGTGACGCTTTTTGTAAGAGGAACCCTAATCAAGTGAAGTCTTGTATGGCTTTTCACTTAATTTTTGCACAAAGCAGTGGCTTCGGCTACAATAGTTTAAATAATGAATGGATCGGTTGATCATGCAAATACTCCAGAGGAACCAAAACCATGAAAGGGATTAGGGAGCGGAGCTCTCAGCAGCTGCTGAAATCCAATCAGACTTATAAAGGGCTCTGAAGAGTCGGCCTTTTTTGATAGACAAATTTTGTAGATCGTTCCAAAATAATTTAGTCGAAAGATGCCTTTTCAAGGCTGACTCATAAAGTATAGTATAGTATAGACCATTATTAGTTGCAAAAAGACCTTGCTGCTGCTGAACGGTTTTTGCTAAAGTAACAGTTTTATAATATTTTCGTAGACGCCTCAGGCACTACAAGTCATTTTGGCAATTCTTAGGTATTTGGTAAAATTAGTCATTTTTCAATCGTTCTCACTTTTTGAGATGTAGATCATGGTCAAAGTCATTTGCATACACGACAATTTTGTTTGATTTTAATTTTACACTGTCTTTAATGATTTTTTTTCTATCTACATCTACTGTAATAAAAAAGTGAGGAAATTTATCTTAAAAACAGTAAGTGTCAAAATAGAATTTAAAACCCTACGAACAAACTGCTTTTCCCATAATCGCAATCGTCAGGGCTGTTTTGATCAAATAAAAAAATGGATAAAAAGCAGGGGTTACCATCACTGGCGTAACTGACCCGGGGAGGGGGTGCAGGGAGGTATTGTCCTCCAAATGTGCGCTTCTTTATAAATTATGGCAGCAAATTCATGGGGGAAAACAAACGTCTAGAGCGGAAAGAAGTATTCACCTAAAACTCGATGAAAAAAAAGCAACCGATTTTCGGTCAAGACTTTTTTAAGACTTTAACTACATTTGACGGAAAAAAGTTACGAATCTTCGGCGAAGTTTTTTTTTCTTCACGTAAAAATTGACGGAAAAATGTGGAGCGAATTTCTTGTTAAGTTTTCCTTGCCCCCAGGCGCAAACCTCTAGTTAAGCCACTAGCTAGCATGTATAGGTTTGTACGTATATTGGAAGCACAATACTGTACACTTTACAGCAGCAGTAAAAATTTAAAACCTAACAGACTGTTTTATTAGTGGAAGTAATCATCGCGAGGAGTGTGTTTTCTTCAAGAAAATTGTTTTTATGTTTTGAATGAGATGATTTCCACAACGGCTTACACGATCTGAAGCGATAAACATTTCATTTTTAGCGTAAGGTGAATAGGGTTTATTTGAATAATTGTATCCCCCAAAATGGATGGAGTCAGTGATTTTTTAAGTGTAGAAATCGGTTAATATCTCCAAATGCGGAGCCATCAGTTTTCTCAACTACGCCCCCGAAAAAAATTTTAGCTCTTTCGCCTATTAACTCACGATTTTGCGGCGGATTATGGGTGGTGACAGCTTTCCCACTATTCCTTCCAAATACTTGCTGTATGGACCATGATCAGTTATCTTTTGTAGCAATTCTTTAATTATATTAAAAGACATTTTTGCGAACAAAGAGTCCGCTCAGGACAACACAGAAAATTAAAACATCTGGATGAGCTTATTCACGCTCTTTTGCTGGTGACAATATTGTTTTCCGCAAACATTTGATACTCTTTCATGAGAAAATGTTAGAAACATCGCTCATATACAGATTTATTTTTACTCGACCAACTTTATCACTTTTCGATACAATGTGCTAGAACTTTTTGCCGAGCATTTATGGAAACACTAAATTCTAATGACGACAAGCATGGTTGGCTAAAAACAAAATAGCTTTTTTGGACCCGATTTGGCTAGTAGGACCCAGCATTTTTCCCTTGCAAGCACTTTGGTGAACATCGTTGATAGCGTAGAACACGAACGCGAGCTGGAAATGTTGATTGAATTTGATGATTTCAATGGTTGTATTGAGAAGAAGGAGAATGCTGATTTCTCAGCGGACTGATGGTCAAGCCACTTGTATTTGTGATAAGAAAATTAAATTATTGAGGTTATATTATTTTGAAACTTGTAATACTTATGATAAATTTTACTTAAATGCGACATCGTCACTTGCAACATCAAAATTTTATAAAATTAGATAAATTATATTGTACATTGCTTAAAATTTGTGCAAAAGTTTTCCTTTTTCAATTACAGCAATATTGTAAAACGAATTATTTTCGAAAATATGACGTCATAAACGATGACGTCATCACTTTTGCTCTCCTTTGTGTGGCCCGTGAAAAGCTTGATATCATCGTATCTACAACACCAGCACAAAGTTGAGGCCGTTTTTGTAATTATTTACTAACGTATGACGTCATCATTATAACGCCATTACTTTTTCACCTCCATAAGACTTCAAGAAATTTCTAATGTTAAAAAAAAGGGAATTATGGAAGCAAATAATACTGTTCAAATAAACTCGGTCTTGGATGACAAGTAAAACGCTGAAATACGATAAATATTGCAAAATGGGTGTCATAATTTTGAAGTAATTTATTGTATGAAAATGATGATCAAAGTAAACTGAATTTATACAGTATCTTGTAATAGGTATGTACTTTCTTCAATAGTAATATCAAGGCTCTACATCTTATGCAACAAAAGTTATAGGAGTTGACAACGACTTAAAATGATAACTTTTTGCATTTTTGTTCTTGCATTGTGACGCCATAATTGTATGACGTCATAAATGCATTTGAAGGTTTCCCACTTGTTGAGTGACCCAAGTTTGGAAATTCAGGTCCAACCATGAGAGAAGTGAGAATTAATAAAGTAAAGTCAACAAAGCTAAACAAATTAGCCGACTTTTGCGGAAATGACGTCATTATGACGTAAATAGACAGGAAAAGTGGGGTGGGGACAACCCTATTCGGAAACTTCAGACCATACTGAGCATCGCTATGTAGGTAAAAAATCTTTTCTGGGGCCCGTAAACGCGTTTTTTGACTAGACTAATGGTAGCACCATGCGTGCGTAGGGCAGCTTGTGCTATGCTTGTTTTGAGTGAGCAATGCGCGATCAATGGCATTCATCTAACCAAATTTTTACTATTACGATTCCATAATTTGGAACCGGTTCCAATGGATTCGGTATTCTGGAGTGAACATTCCTGGACTCATTCTGGACGACTAGGGTATGTAAGCAGACAATAAACTCTTGGTATGAGTATGTACAAAGAATTTGTTTTGGTTGGATCTGGCTCTTAGGCATAGGAGGATAAAATTCAAGACCATGAATCATTATTCTCAAATTAAATTCAAGTTCTACAAGGTTGCATTATGAACTTGCGTGCAATCTAAACAAATTAAATGTTGTGGTTTTATAGTTTTAGCTCTTGGTTTTGGATGATTTCATGTTCTAATTAAGTGAAAAAAAAAAGTAAATGATGTTTTACTTGGTTTTAGTTAAACAAGTTTGAAACAGTGTTCGGTATTTAGTATATATAGTACACTATACAGTGTGAGTATACAGTAGTTATAAACTATATACTAATGATACTGTGCTGTGTTTAGAAAGATTCAGAAGGTTTATTTGCTCCAGCAGATGTTGACTATGTAGATACATGGAAAGTGAGTGTTTGAAGCTAGTACTGTATAATTGTAATTGATAACAAATTTAGTGAGTACCAACGTTCTCTGTTGCAGCTACATTAAGTCTCTCTATGTCTTAACTTTTGTTGTTTTTTTTTATTAAACAAAATAGTTTATAATGGAAAAATTTTGATTTTGAAGAAATTGTCTAGAATAAATCAAACAATTATGAGATTTTTTTGACTTCAGAAACGAATGCCTGCTGTGCTTGTGTGGTTATGCGTTGTAGATAAATGATGCAATTTATGGTTCTGCAGAATTTATGATGCAATTTATGCTTCTGAAACAAAATACTAATAGCGTTTCCTTGATTGGGCATTTAAATAGTAAATATGCTGCAATTTTTATTCCTAGGAGTTCGAAAAGTTGAAAGAGGGTTTGGCTCGGGACATCGGAGTTTCCAACTTCAACCAATATCAACGTACTAGAGTGATGAAGGAAGGGTCCGTGGTACCGGCTGTCAATCAAATCGAAAGCCATCCTTATTTGACCCAAAAAAGTCTCATTGAATTCTGCCAGAAGAATAACATCGCTGTGACTGCTTACAGTCCATTAGGATGCTCAGATTTTCCAGCGTATATCAAAATTACTTATTGCATGATTCTGTTTATGTGTAAATGTAACGCTATTTTAGTTGAAAAATGCAGCATAGTTTTTAATTTTAAAATGTCTTGGTCTTGCCGTCATATCACAATATCGTATTATTTAGAATAGTACTGCAGCAGTTTCAAGGTGCTTTTAAATAATGCATTTCAAATTCTATGAAATGATTTCAACAATAAATACAAAGTAATTTAAAGATGCTTGTCACAAGGCATTGTGATTGCAGTTAGGTCACTCTTTGAAGCATCCGCTGTTATTGTGCTTACAAGTATACTTCTGATTTTTAGCTTGGATTTCCTAGCCACTGTTTCATTAAGTCACCAAAATTAGTTTCAGACTTACTTCCAACTGTTTGCATTTAATTTTAAACTTTTTTTTATCTATCTATTTCACGCACATGTCTTACGTTCTATCATCTTAAAACTATACTGGATACAGATGTTGCCTAATTAATTTCAATGTAATTATTTTAGTGGGTTAAAGCACAGTCTATTAGGAGATCCAAAGCTGAAGGAAATCGCTACCAGACTAAATAAAACAGTTGCTCAAGTTTGCTTGCGGTATCAAGTGCAACGAAATGTGATAGTCATTCCAAAAAGTGTTACACCAAGCAGAATTAAAGAAAATTTTCAGGTATGTTAAGTTGCTAGAACAATTACTAAAAAAAGGGGATTAATTTAGTTAGTAGCTTAATTCCAACATAAAGCCAAAAGGGAGTTTTCGTTTTATGTCAGTTACGCTTTTGTAAGACGTTTTTTTTCCGGTGACTTTCATAATTGTTTTAAAGCTAAATTGCTGCAAGGCTTCGACAAACAGTTGTGTTACTATCGAAATTAAACGAAGTTAGATGGAAGTTGAATTTGTGAAAAATTGTATGTTTAGTGGCGATACTGCTAGGGTGATATTTTGATCTTTAACCAATAAAGCTCAAAGGGGATCGAAACGATCTCCCCTTTGCATATTTAGCAATGTCAGTTTGAAGCAGTAACGGTGCCATCATGAAATTTCCTGAATTTCCTAAAATTTGCTACTACAACTATTATTTGCAAAACCATTATCTTGTGACAGATAGATTCGCAGTTATGAAACCATTTTCAAGGTTGACTCGGTGTTTTTAGCAAGATTTTCCGCAAGTTAGCGTAATCTTTTTATTCCCATTGTTCATTGGGATTTCGCGCTAGCGCATGGTACCTTGTTTTTGTTCGCGAATTTTGCAGATGAGGATTGATTTGCTTGAAATTATCAAACGGTAAAACCTAGGAAGTTGAAATTTGGACTCAACATAAGAATTAACGAAAGCGTCATGTGTGCCAATTATGCGGGTACTTGTCACATGATCGTGAGTTGAGACACCAAAAACACATAAAAAACGGCGATTTTTGGCATGAAATTCGCTTATAACTCAAAAACCTGACGTGCAAAGTTGAAATGCGGTCGCTATGTAGTTGCTTATGAATGTTTTTTTGCAAACCGAGCTTGTGGGCGCCCGGTCACGTGACCAAAATTTTACGGGCCAAAAATGGTCAAAACTCAAAACGTTGACAAATTTGAACCGATATATCTCGGTAATTACCGATATGAATAAAAAATGGTTTGTGATATTTTGAGCACACTATCAACCACCTTTGTTTTGGTTATACTCGTTTGCCCCAACTTGAATACTACTTTTTTTGTTTTTTTTCTTTTTTCTTACTTTGTTTTCTTATTCTTCTCGCGCTATACACTTTTAAACCGCTAAACGCACTGTATTCGTAGTTTTAGCAATTGAAGATATCAGGGAGAACTCTTGTACGACAGAAATTGGGGGTTCCAGGTTGGAGGAATCCCCCTTAATCGGTGCCTCCAAAATTTTGAACTTTTAAACCGTTACAGCTGAATGGATCAAATTATCGGAATGGCTAGATATTAAAATAAACTAAACGTATCAAAAATTGGGGTGGTGCCACGATGGGGGTTTCCCCCAAACGGTCCCTCCAAAATTCAAACTTTTGCCCTTTAAAGCTAGACACATAAAATTTTTAAGGTAAGTAAATATAAAGTAAAGATAAAATTTGGAAGTACCAAATGGAGGCCCTCCCAAACGTGGCCACCAAAGTTCATATTTTTTAACCACTCACGCTAGACACACGAAATTTTCAGGGTAGGCAAATATGAAGAAAAGGTGAAATTTGACAAAATTTGTGGATGCCAAGATAAGGGTATCCCTCTTAAACGGGGCCACGAAAATTCGAACTTTTTAGCCCCTCACGTTAGACACATGAAATTTTGAGGATCTTGAAGTACTTGAACTTTAATGGCTTTGTGAGATTAAGCTGCTGGATGGCCGAGTGTTTTTACTAAACTGTCACGTGTAACGTTTAAAAAGTCTTCTACTTTCTCTTCAAAGTTTTTGAACAATTTTATTAGGAAAGCTTTCGTGCTGAATAATGGATGTAGTACAATATACTGTATAATATCCAATGTCTTGGCCGTTGGGTCGCACTGCTAAACAGCGTTTTCATAATAGGTATAACTGTAAAATGCGTGCATATTTCTGTCGCGGTTAGTGTTAAGTTTGGGTGATGCAATTATATTTTTTGGTCAAAAGTCTCTGGAATTTTAAAGATCGCTCTATGTTATTTCATAATGAAGAGAAAAACTGTTCGGAACTCTTATACAGTAGCTTTTTGATTAAAGTTAATTCATTATTTTGATAACTTTTTGAGACCTTTAAACTTCAGAGCGAATAATCTTAAAGCTGTTAAAATAAACTAAAAAGAGCGTAATGTGCCAAAGAAATAGATAATTTTTGGTAAATAGTTGTTTGACTTTAAACAATGCACCTAGGGTTCAAGAAAGCATAGAGTTGTGTAAATTAATTTAACTTTTTAATGTGAAGTCATCTTAAGGTTAGACTCTGCAATATCACATAAAAAATTTATTAAGAATTTGAGTTTTTGTTTCTAAATTTTGTTTGCATACGTATCTTTTTCCATGCTAAGACAGGCATTGTTTTGATGTAGTTCTTAAATTTTAAGAAAAATCAGTAGAACTATTCATACGTGTGCTTATTTAAAACGATTTGATATTTAGGATAGTTTATCAAATTTCTGGTCAAGATGAAGTAAGTTACAAAATTCAAAAATCATTTTTGCATTTTCAGATCAAAAATTTTTTTCTCCTGTGTTGTTTCTGTTGTTTTAATCGGAGTAAAAGGTTGCTGTCGAAATATTTTTTTTTAACGAGAGTTTTGTTTGTAACCGCAATTTTAACAATTGCGCTGCTAAGTGAAAATTCATTAAACTCCTTAAAAGTTAAAACGAGAGAACTGAGCGTAGTTGAGAAATTTTGTTGACATTTTATTGATACTTTTTCTAGACATTTAAATTTTGAAAGCCGTTAACCACAAATCTGATCAAGTTAATGAAGATTAGAAAAATTTAAAGCGATATATTTCAAATCTGACTATCAACAACCATAAACACGCTTAAGGCAATTGTGAAGTTCTTTAGTTCATTCAGTCAAGTTCGATACTTTCGCTAAATTCCCGGATAGCGCTTGCGATGTCATATTTTAGTTTGAGATTTGGCTAAGTTTCAAGTTGACAGAAAAACAAACTGCTTAAAATCCAAAGTCACTAACAAGCCCAAACATAATTTTAGTGTTTTCGTCAATTGATTAAATAATATAGATTCTCGCCCGCAAACTCCGCTTTTTTTTCGTCTATGACCTGCAACATAATCCGCAGTTGCGGATAATAATCCAGTTAACGGTAAATTGAAGAACAAAACAGCCGCTCAAATTACACGAATCGTTGTGACTCACACCTCTGAAGAGTAACACGAAATTAATCTTGAGTGAAATTAGAATCGTGTTACTGTAAACAAATAATTTCGCTGTACAACTTCTTTTTGTTTCAACTCAGTAATTTTTTTCACGTAACTGACCCCTATTGGATGCTCTTCTATTTTTTTAAAATTTGGCCACATAAAAATGTTTGAGTTATGTTCACAATAAGGAAGTTATATGATTAGTTTGCTTGGTTTCCAAGATTTAACTGTCAGAGAAAAATTTGTAACTTGATCTTAAAAAAATTGTTTATATATTTGCATTATGCGGACCGTTGGGAATTTACAAAGGAAAAACAAGAATTTTTAAGCTTTAAAAAAATTCTTTTAGTCACATTGTCAAAACATTTCTGTATGACTTTCAGCAAGGTCGATTTCATAGCTTGTTCGTCAGAAATTTGTTCGCACCAAACTTTTCGGCGACCATTTCCCATTCAATTCATAAAACAGCAAAAGCGTAAGCTTTTGATTAACTTTTCGAGACATCTTTTTAAAATTGGTACGAACGAAGTTTATCACTTTTCTTGCCGAACAGCCGGTTAAATCACGTGACCGCTGCTTTGCATCGGCTTCCTCTCCAACCGAAAACAACCGTGATTTATCGATTAACAGAGGAAATAAGAAAGGAAACACTTGTTTGTGTTTACGTGGTGAAGCTTACAATACAGTTAAGAGTTAATGGTATTACCTGACTGTTTTGGTAGCGCTTATTTTTTAGAAAAAATTTAAATTGTAAAGACAAGAAAATTTTAATTTGAAAAAAATATAATTTGAAAAAAGATTCACAGATTTTGCTAAATTTTTAAGGGTTAAGACATGGTTTTGAGTTAGGGTTAAGATCTGGGTTTGACTTGGAGTCAGCATTGTTACAGCAAGTTAGCTTGCTTTGGATTCAAACAAAAATCTTTCGCCTTGCAAGATTCCAACCATTATGTATTCGAACATAAAACCTTTTGCAACATGAGAAAAGGCACACCAATATCGATCATTAATAAGATGTCATGTTTACTTTCACCGTACGTAGTAGACGAATTGTTTTGCTTAGTCATGTTTAGTTTTTTCTTTCTTGACCCCTAATGGTGCGTAGCGGATTGGGATAAAAACAAGTTACTTTCTCTGTTAGAAAATGTTGATTTTACTAGTATTAACGGAAATGTAGTGATAAGTTGATTATTGTTTTGCATTCGTCTTAGTATTTTCCAATATGATTAGTTCAGCCGGTGGCGATGAATAATTTACCCACTTTTGCAAAACAAAACTTGTTTTGGACAGTGTTTACGAAAAATAGCCTTTTTCCCCTTAAATTTCCACGTGTTTTTTTTTCTATTCTTTATAATTTTTCCCTATAAATGCCCTTGCAAAAACACCGAAATCATTTCAATTGACTCAAAACGTTGAAATGGATTTGAGATAAATGAATTACTGTTCGATTGTCGATTTCTTGATACGTTTCTGCGCATTGCCATTTCAAAATAGTTGAAAACCGTCAAAGGTTTGCGTCAGAGTTCACGTCAAAGCGTTGAGCGTCAACTGTCATTCGAAAGACGTCGATTCTGGTGATTGTGATTTGTGCACCTTAGTCAATAGTGAACTGTTTGACTTGTGAACTTGGGTGTGCTTGACGAGTCATCTTTATCCGGTCGGTAATTGCGCACGTTTAAGACTGTGGCCGAGTTTTCCTGTAACAAGCATTACCAAAACACTACATGAAATAATCTGCCAAAATATGTGTCCATTTATCGGTCGAAACAGCCAACTTTGATTTTTTAATTTGCCTAACGAGCAAACTAAAATTATTCAATTTTTTTTCAAAATGTGATTGGTTGCAATCTACTAAAATTTCTACTACAAATAACAATTCAAATTTTTATGCAGAGTTTTAATTCACTCTATCTTTTTGCCATAATATTTTGACGCTTCGTTGCAGATCACTTTTTCGATGTTCAGTAATGATATCGATTTAGCATTCGGAGTTAAAATTGCTGTTTTCAATTCTTTGCTGCTGCGTTCAAACTGCATTGCGGAATTGACGCTCAAGAGTGTTGCAAACCAGGGCTTTCTAAACTGGGTGGGGGTCGCTACCCCTGGAGGGGTTGTATAACGGCCTTCAGGGGTCGCAAAGAGTATGTTACCAATTTTACAAGGAAGTGTAGAATTGGTATACTCTTAAGTGACCACTGACAGTTGTTGGAAACCTATGCAATTCTGTAAAACATCATTCTTAACTTGGCCGTAGATTCTACTTCGATAGGCGCTATTAAATAGTGAGACTTTGTTGCGCAATGTATGATATAAGAAGACAGCAGATAAACTTCTCCCCGTTCGTATCATGTAGCACAGCTAGATGCCTAACTTTTTGTGGTTTGTCACTTCGGTTTATGACATAATCATAAAACTCTGAAGACCAAATTCAATGCTCGTATAGAGCTGTATAGTACCGGTAGTTTAGAAAAGGAGTAGAAGCGTAGTACCACCAATATGTATAGTTGAGTAGAGGTATACTTACCATACTTCTATTACCGGTTAGATTTTAGTCTATAGATAGCTGGTTAAAAAAGTCCAACGATAACGGCAATAAGCCTACTGCAGATGATGTTGAAGCAGCGGTAAAGGCAAATGCAACACTAACTTGCAGCTCGAAAAAGCGGAAGTTTAGTCAGAAAAGTGAGGCTAGTCAGGCCAAAACGAGAACGTAAAACGAAACTTTTCAGCAGAATCGTTTCACTTTCATATCGGGAAACAATGGGCGTCGTCCATTTTGTTTGATCATAACAACAGAGAACCGAGCATCTCTTAAATTTCAGAGTTAGCTGAACTGTCTTCGGACTCCAAGTTGCTACTTGGATTTTCTGGAAAAAAGCTTCTCAGTTTTTTGCTGAGCGTTAGAACGGAATTTCCATCATCATCAGACTCGGCAGTAACCGCTCTGCTGCCGTTTGTCTCGACGTATTTGTGCGAGTCGACGTTGAGGACAATCGAAACAAAATAGGCTACCTTTCAGCCTAAGCAACATTGAAACCGCCTTGAGACCGGCACTGACAAATATTTTGAACCACGGATGGACTTCCTTTATGCAAGTAGAAAGCAGTCTCACCCATCATATTTAATGTGTTTGCGTTTTGTACCTACGAGTAAATTAGTAGGTTTTGGGAACCAGTGCCTCGGTATTATTTCTTGCCATTGAATAATTACCACAAATACAGAACTTAAAGTGTTATTATTTTTAAGGTGAAGGGTCGCGGAAATTTTGAGAAGATTAAAGGGGTCGCAAGCAAAAAAGTTTGGAAAGCCCTGTGTTAACGACATTCGACAGTAATGTAGATTTCAAGTGGAATAAATGGCTTGTTTTTTAAATGGCGGCCAATAAACGCAAAGCGATGTATAATAATTACGCAACTGGTGCTTGTAGCTAGAAGACGGGCTCTAACCCAAAGGTTTAGAGTTCGATTCCTTCCTCCGTCTCTGATTCAGAGAGAGCATTTAAATGCTGTAACATACATAAAATGGTTCGGTGTGGTATTTCCTTATGTTCGATTTGAGCTTAAAACTTTTTAAAATACACACGAAACTAAATTATTGCTTAGCGCCTGCTAGTGGTGGACAATAGAAAAGCATGTGGCCAGTAGTTTTTTAACGTGTGCAGATTCAATACCAACGTCATTCTGCATAGATCTTTTTCGGCCACAAAAAAATTGGAAGAATTGTAATCACGCATATATTTGTGTAGTAACGTGAAACGAAATATTACAAACAGACAATGAGGGAAATATAGACAGTAGATTCAACGACAAATTTTTAAAGTTAAGACAATTTTGTGACTGCAGTAACATCTATCTGCAAATAAATTGCTTAAAAATATTGCTGTGGTGCTCTTCCTGCTCTGAATTTAATGCGCATATAATGGTGTAAAATCACGTGAATTATTATTAGTAGTGTATAATCAATCTCTAGCTCCATGTCAGGTTGTTACGAATATAGATGAAGTAAATTTGATGACTATATGTATTGAATGTTTTTGTTTACTTTTTGATCTTAATTCTACCTGGATGATAGGCTTGCTTTATGTAGGACTTTACTTCCTAGTCCAATTTTTATCCTTGGAATTCTCGGGTTCGCAAGAGTTTTAGCACACCACATCGTACGTGAATGAGATGTATCTATCTATTGCACTCATGTTGTAATAAGGTCTTCTTCGTTCTCCTGGCATCGAAAAATTGTAAATTTGCGAGCAATTGACAATTTTAGAGTTGTGTTATTACTCTTTATTTTGATTCTAAGGTGTATTGCGATTATTTCCTGGAAATTTTGGCCGACTGAAAACATCAGCAACCCTACATGTTGAATAATGATGGCGTTTGTTTCGTTTTTGTGTAATGAGCTGCGATAAACGTTCTTTGAAGTGCGCAATCAATCAACGGCTTATGTCGACTAGGTGTGGCTAGGTAATTGCGTTGCAACGACCGGCGGAAAAATATGACAAACTTGATAATTGACATCTATGTTGCTAATTACAATTGTGTAACTAGTTACTATGTACACAACATGCAGTTTTACTGATCTTTCATAGTTAAATCGTATTGGTTTTGTGTTGCGTCTAAGCATCAGCTTTCATGTTGCTAAATACTGCATTTTGAATTTATTTATTTGTATGAACCAGGCTTTTTTTTTCCGACTACCGGTAGCTGCCCCAGCTTGTGACTTTACATCTTGTTTTTTTAGCCCCAATAAAAAATAAGCGCTAAGTGACTTTCTAAGACACAAAAATGCATTGCTATTTCCAGAATTAAACCGAAGCATCAGCTTTGCGATCATTGTCCTAAAGCTCAACCAACTGTGCTGTACCACGGCTGGTATTTTGAAGACCCTGTCGTAGTTTTTTCATTTTGTTGAAATCAACTATCTGTGATTTAAGTATTATAAAATTATTATAATATACAGTGCGAATGAGCTATCGTTACGCGTCTCGACCTTGCTCAAGGGTCTCATTAGGCGAATGATACAAACTGCAATTACCAAATTTGGAAAAAAAATTGCAGCGATAAACACATCTGCTTTGTCTATACAGAGTTTTCTATGATGTCAAACAATTTTGAAAGCAAAAATTTGGAAATAAAAATTGCATCCATGAACGCATCGACAAAGCAGATGTGTTTATCGATGCAATTTTTATTTCCAAATTTGGTAATCGCAGTGTATATCATTGCATGTTTAAAAATGTGTTATTGGAACGACCGACGTTCGCGTCGCGTGTTCCTCTGTTTTTACTCGGCCATTTTCCAACTAACGAGTGCGAAATTTCAGACTTTTGCTTATAACTCGAGAACAGTTTGGTCTAGCTGCATGAAATTTTGACAGCAGTTTGAGATTAATGAGTTGTATGTTTGTACACAATTTCGAGGCAATAGGTCACGTGACTTCGGTTTTAGAACCCAAAAACCGCCCCGCAAGTTTGCCGTAAAAAGCGGTCTCAGTCAAAAACAGCTTAAGTACGGCAAAAAATATTTCATAGGGTTATATGTCTTAAGATACCCTTTCATCCCAACCAACCCACTGTTGGCCGCGATGAGGTTTATTTCTTTTTTTTTCCTTCTTTTTTTCCTATTTTTTCTTCCTAAATTTTGTACGCTCTTCTAAACCACAACACACCGAAATCTAATTTTTTGTGTAAAGTTGTTGAGCTGCAAATGCAATTATTTCTCCCGAAATTTTTTGGGGCAACTCCACTGGAAACCCACCCAAAACGAGGCCCGAAAAAATCCATTTTTTGAACGACTCAAGCTAGGGTGCTAGTTGTTTTTGATATCAGTAGATATTTAACAGACAAATATTTTGACATAGTTTGGGGGTGCCACCCCCCCAGGGACCCCCGCAAATGGACCCCGAAAAATCAATTTTTGAACGGCTCAAGCTAGGGTGCCAGTGTTTTATGATACCAGTAGATATTTAACTGACAAATATTTGAGTCGACTTTTCTGGAGGTTCCATAATCAGATATTTTTGAATAATTGCTGATTTTACCATAGACAAAAAGTACTTTTGAGCGTCACAGCATTAGCTATGCGTCGGTCGTTCACTGGGTTTGCTGGCAAACTCCCTTCTAGTTGTAAGATTGCTTGCTTTTACCATCTTTTTAAGTAAACGAAGCAAATATTTGCAAAACTCTTACGATAGTGAAAAAAAAACAAAAGCAAAAGAAAAAAAAACAGCAGATCAGCTTTGTTTTTTAATACGAAATAGTAGGACAAAACCACACGAAGTGCATTGTGTTTGTGACATCACATTATGCTCATGACATTTTTCAGATTTTTGATTTCAAGTTGTCAGATGCAGACATGGATATTATTGGCAATCTTGGTATTACATATCGCATTGTGGACGGGTAAGTATTGAAAATCGATGCTACACTTATTCATATTCTACTTGCTTTACGATTTAAGGCAGAGGAGCGAAACTATTCATTGTTCTACAATATACTTGAAATGATATTGCAACAGCAAGTTGAAACGCAAAAGAACAATTAGCGCTGTATTTTAATTTATGGTTCTTGTGAATAAAAACGAAATATTCTCGCAAGGTTACCCTTTTTTTTTACTTTGGGTATTCGGTTCGCCGTGAAATATTTCTTCCACCTCATTCCTTAAACACCAATAGAGGTGGATAGTACCGAGCCAAAATTTTTCCATCCACTCTTCAACTACCAAGCGCCCTTTCACGATCTCATACCAGTAGGAAAGAATGAATCATTTGATTACTTTTTCGTTTTTCTTTTTCAGAAATATTCCTGGGTATCGCGTCTTTGAACACAAGTATTTCCCTCACAAGGAAAATTACAGTGAATAGTTTCCTTCGTCAACTTGCAATAATATTTTAAATTCCTGGTTTTGATTTGTGTATAATTTTGATTTACCGTTTTCTAACGTTTGCACTTTTAATGAAACATTCGACATTTTTTTAAAATCTTGATTTGCCATAATTAACACAATTGCTGTTTTATTAGTTTCTATTAAGTTGACTTTCATCACCAACTAAAGCGTTTTTATTGCACACAAGCTGATTTATTTGATTCAAGCTGGCTTTGTATTTTATGCTAATTGTATATTCTTCTAATTGTATAAATACCCCTATCTTATTGTTTGGGTGGACTGTCGTGACATACGTGTGATATGTGTTACTCAAAAAATAATTCATTTATTTAGAAACTTTTCTTGCCATAGAAATAGCGTAGCTTTTTACCTTAAAAAAATTCCTATTTCATACGCATATTTCTTCGAATTTGCCAACTTTTAAGCGTTGTATGAACCCGTTTATATTAAGTATTTACCTTATCAGCGATACTAAAATTTTCCACCGGTTTGTTACTTTTTAGACAGCTAGAAACTTAAAAGTTTTTGTAAACTAGACGATTACGATGAATTTAAGTGTGATATGTGTTACTCAGAAAGTTCATTCATTATCATTACTCAGTTCATTAATTTAGAAAATTTTGCAATAGAAATAGGCCTTGCAAACTCGTTATTGGCGCAATAACGCGAAAATAAACCTTGCAAACGAGTTGCACTCTTCGGCGTAATACAGCGATTTGCAATCGTGGTAGGAATGTTCATTTCAGAATACTTGCATATTCTAGCATAATTTTGGATCATATTTTTGAATTCCAGAATCTTTCCAGAATATCGAGTCCTATTGCAAAATATCGAAATCATTCAATTTCGACAAAAAAAAAATAATGCTAATTGACAGCAATAGTGCTATTGCCGAGTAGCAGTAGTAATGGCTATATAGATAGCGGCATTAATGCATTGTTATGGTCACTTGTTGATCACCATTATTTGCTTTTTTCTCGTGATAAAAGATACCCTCGCTGATTGCTGCCACGAGGAAGAACACGTGAATTTTCAATCTTTTTCTCCACAAAAACGAACGAGAAGAGAAACGCAAGAGTTTAAAGAAAATTAGCAATTACCCTAAAACCTGTACTTGAGCGTTATGGCGCTCTAATTTTCTACCCTTCCCATATGGTGCCGTTCTATTAGAGGTGGTGTTTAATTACAGGGTGGCGCTCTATTTTTCGACTAGCTGGTTGGAATTTTGAAAAGATAAGTGTAATTAATGAAAATAAAACATCTAACACAGTTAACATTTAACGAAGAAAAAAAAACCTCAAACGTTACACAGTTACTAATTCACGGGTGCAAATAAGGTTTTGACTGAGTGCCAAGTTTTAAATATCTCTAATCGCGTGATCTGTGCGTGTTTGCCACGTATTTGATGCGTGGTTAATACACGGCATGATGCTTCAGTGATGAAGAAAACCTTTATTTACTAAATAACATAATGAATGTCGTGGGCGTTCGATTAGAAGGTGACGCTCTATTTCTCAACCCTTGTTTTTAGTGGCGTTCTATTAGAGGTGGCGTTTAAGTAGAGGCTTTACGCAAGCATTGAAATGCATTGCTCGCACGTGCGCGTACACCGTACTGTCGTACGCACCCGCTATTACTCGTGGTTGCACGGTGCGTGCATTGAGCAGCGTGTATGCAATGGCTGTGTGCGCTTGTTACTGAGTGAGCAATGCGCAAACAACGCAGAAGCAGCACATCTTAACAAAGTTTTGCTATTTCGATTCCATAATTTGAAACCAGTTCAATTTTGGAACCGCTTTCAATGGATTTGGTATTCTGAAATGAACATCGCTAGCGAGTAGGGTTATTACGAAAATTTGTTTATTCATGATGTGTTATAAATTATGCAGTATTTTCTGAATTTGTATTTTTTTGCTGTTATACGTACTAGCGGAGATAACTGCCTTTAGAAGTCCTTTAGTTATTTGTTGAAACTTTGAAATGGCTGTTGCAAGAGTTCTGCGAAAGATGTTGTATTTTCTGTAGATTTATGCTTGTCTTAATGTACAATAGAACTACCGTAGTAGCTGGTTCAAACCTATTTGTTACTGCTCAAACCATATTTTTCTGTGTGCTGTTGAAATGGCAGTTCCAAGTGTAACTCTTAATTCTGGAAACAATATGCCACAAATTGGCTTGGGAACGTGGAAAGTAAGTTTCTGTCTTGTTTGCTTAAGTGCCACTAACATGTGTCTGACTTTTGTACTTAGCAAGTTCATGGTGAATCCATAAAATTGAAAATTTATTTGCTTGGTTGACCCAGAAATTGTAATCCGCTGTTAATCGCTCACAAACGCCAATAGATGCAATGTCTGTGGATTCGTTGGCTTATGCATCATTGCATTTTTATATTAAGTAGTCGTTGAGTCTAATAACATCCTATTAGCGAAAATATATACTTTTTTTACAGTCCAAAACAAATGAAGTCCAAATAGCTGTTGAAACTGCTGTTGAATGTGGATACCGTCATATTGATGGCGCATGGGCGTACATGAACGAAAACGAAGTTGGAAATGGCATTGCAAAGAAGTTGAGAGAAGGAAAAGTTAAACGAGAAGATCTCTTTGTGGTTACGAAGGTGTGTAGTAAAAGCGGTTAGTTGCGTAGTTTCCTTTTTCTGTTATAGCATTGTGTGAGAAGTGATTTCGAATGCTTGTTGATAATCCGAATGAACTGCATGGAAGAACACATGTGCATACCGGTAATAAATCCGTTTTCGGATACTTTGAATAAGATTGATTTAATCTACAAGTTTATGACCATCTGTACCATTATATTAGTTAATTTAAATTTTTAACCATTCCGCTTTTACCAAAATTGTCAGTAAGTGGCCAGTTGGCGACGGGTTTTTGATAGGCATGCTGTTTCGTGTCCATTAATATTCTAGACTTTGCTGTTTAGAATATTTGTTGGTGTCATGTAGAATAATATTCGAAAAAACGTGAAGAAAATTTGTTTGCCAGTAGGGAATGTCTTTACTGAAGTGTCGCTAAGTGTTTGAATTATGAAAGAAATAGACGAGATGAATCCCGTTTACTGGCATTCGGGGGAACTTCCGGAAGCAATGGACCACTACAATTTTGAACGACGTTACTGTGCAAACGGTGCTAAATTTTAATGATACCTGTTCTGTGCCCCGGCTGTGGTGATTGGTTAGAATTCTGCACGTTATCTTTTTTTTTTGATGAATTGTGACGTATTATCTTTTTATTGCAGTTATGGACGAGGTTCTTTACTCCGGAGGATGTTCGCCCAGCCTTTCTCGACAGCCTGAAGAAATTGCAATTGGACTATGTGGATTTGTATCTCATGCACTTTCCAGCTGGTTACAAACAGGAGGTGGGTTGGCTTTGGTACAAAGGCATTGGCTTAAGAAATGTCAAGCGGTTGCGTCTTTGCTGAAATAGAGAGTAAATTTTTCAAAAATTTTCCGGCAGCGTGGCGGAATAGGTAAAGGCGCCAATTTTATGACGACCTTGATTGCATGATCTGGGTTCAACTCCACCCTGGTCGCCTTGTGCTTTATGATGATTATCCCTGCTTGGTGACTTTGAACAAGCAGCAAATTCAGTGGACAAGAATTCGATGAAATCTAGAGAAACATTGGATCACTGAAAATTCTAAGCAAGTGCGGATTCCTTCACCAACACAAAGTAATCATTGCAGTGAAAAGTGCGCCGATCATCCATAGTTACCGTCTGACGGTGTCTGGTGACAGGAGGATAAATTCGCAATAGTCAAATTGCTTCGATTCGCTACCAACTTTAGTTATAGTTGTTGTTGTTGTTGTGATCTTTTGTTTATTCTCTCAGTAATTTTTTTGTGAGAAGTAACAGTATGATGTTCATCGCTCTGACAGTATTGCACTGCATTTAATAACGAATTTTAAGTGGTAGAATCAGCACATATATTACGTCATCGTCGATTTACCTTAATGTTTTACACCCGTTCATAAGTTCGTGTTTAACAATTTTATAATCTAAAGTTTTTATTAAAATCATGTACCATGGATAGAAATTAGCTGCATTACTTTCCCTCTATTTATTTATAGAAAGGTCCCGATGGTTTTTATCCATTCGCTGATGCTGACTACGTGGCAACTTGGAAAGTACGTTTGTTGCTTCATAATGCAATAGTTGATAATTTTTTTTACACTCTGCAAAGCTTTACGTCATTATTCTGGCCTTTCAAATCAAATTATTTTTACAACTGTATGATACATGCTGAAATTTGTAACGGTAATGAATGGCGTTGTTGTGCCTAATTTCCAAACTTCGAGAGAAAGATTGGGAACCGATGGTGTTGTTGTTTGGAGATGATGTTGCGAAATAAATTTGACGATCCAGAAATGGAACTCCATATTTAAACTGAAGTTAGATGCGAATTTAGCGAATTAAATCCAAAGTACTAAGCTTAATACTGCCTTGACGAAGCCCGTAGTATGGGATGGCAAAACGTTTGCAACAGCTTAAAATAGTCTTAACTCCGACGTTTGTTACTTCAGGAGCTCGAAAAGTTGAAGAAAGAGGGTTTGGCTCGGGACATCGGAGTTTCCAACTTCAACCAATATCAACTTACTAGAGTGATGAAGGAAGCGTCGGTGGTACCGGCTGTCAATCAAATCGAAAGCCATCCTTATTTGACACAAAATAGTCTCATTGAATTCTGCCAGAAGAATAACATCGCTGTGACTGCTTACAGTCCATTAGGTTGCTCAGATTTTCCTCGGTTAGTGTTTAGCGAGATTGCTTGTAGCGTGTGCGTAGTTGGATGCAAACATGAAGTTATGTCACCCGATGTTGTATATTTGATATTCTAATATTTGTATGTACAGATACCTTTAAGTCCAATTGATAAGGAACAAGTTTTTTTTTAAGATTGTGTTTGTTGATTTGCATCCAGTTATTTTTGTTAGTGAAAATATCTTTGGCAAAAGTTATGCCACTTTGAATATGATTAAACTCCGGTTTCCTTTTTGCTTTCATCAGGAATTAAGACTACAACAATGACTTTCTAGTGTGTGCATTCTGATCAAGCAAAGCTGTCATAATGCGTCATTATGTTTCATGCATAATTTAGTGACTTCTTTGGGTTTGCAAATAGAGTATACGATTGAAGAAGAACATTGAACGTTACCTTATTTCAAAATGTTTTAGAGACATAAAACATCGTGTATTGGACATAAAACATCGTGTATTGGACCATACCTTATTTCTAAATGTTTTAGAGACATAAAACATCGTGTATTGGACGATCCAAAGCTGAAGGAAATCGCATCAAGATTGAAGAAAACAGTTGCTCAAGTTTGTTTGCGATATCAAGTGCAACGAAATGTTATTGTCATTCCGAAGAGTGTTACACCAAGCAGAATTAAAGAAAATTTTCAGGTGTGCGAATAGATTTAGTTAACTTGGTCGATTGTATGTGGAATTTTGCTGAAGTTGTGACCATAGCTTAAGGCTCTCGCTTTAACTGGAATAAATTCACAATTTTGACCAGGTAGGATAGTGCTGAAAATGCATATGTATATCACTGACGCTCACTTAATCTCATTTTTAACAAACTTGTGCAATTACGACTAGGGTTGGATTGAATTTGAATCCGCTCTCGAATTATTTATGAATTTGAATTCGACTTTTGCAAAATCAATAAATTAGAATTTAGTTTTTTAAAGTCAATAAATCTGAATTTAGTTTTTTTGAAGTCAATGAATTTGAATTTAAGAAATAAAAACAAAATGAATGGATCCAACCAGTGCCATCGCTACGTGGGGCAAAAGGGGCCGTTTCCCTTAACGGCCGCTTGTGCTCCCATTTTGGTTTACTAAAAATACTGCTTTTGAAACATCACGCAAAGACAAGACTACAAACAATGATGGAAAAAGGAATAATTACGTTTAACCATAATTCTCCTTTGATGTTTTTTCGATTCTTTGCGAAATTGCTGGCAACCAACTGCTGTACTTTAATCTGACGCACTATTCCGTCTTTGTGTCGCGGAAGAGACATGTAAGCTTACAGAATTGTTACCGGTACTCCGTTGGTAATTATGACATGAAACAATGCGTGAAAACTTTTCAAAGACCAGCTGTTTTGATTTTTAGAGCACACTCAATATTTTGAGGTCACAGTCAGTGGCGCAACTAAGGTGAAGGGGCTTAAACCCCATTTGCAAAGTCACTTAGAAAATTTATTCTCAAAATACGAGCGTTTAAACGTATTTTAGACTTGACCAAAAGTAAAAGGGGGTTGGGGTGCAAAGCAATTCAATTCTTTGAAATGATTTTTGAATTTTAGGAATTAAGTTATTCATATCGCTTCTAAAAGTGTACGATTAAAATGGCGTTAAAACTGCGTTTTTTTTTTTCGCTTCAAAATCGCCCAGCGGCTGGGGGTCCCGTCCTCAGGCCCCGTACACATTCACTTAGTATTGTCTATGTCCGTCTGTGACACGCTTGAGTTGCATCAGTTTGTTCAGCACGGGGGCTAATTTTGGCAGTTTTTGTGTAAAAAAATTTTCTGTTGGTTCACCTCTCTTAGCAAAATCCTGGTTGCACGTCTGGTAGCATTCACTGCTGTGAATAGATTTTTTTAGCGATTAATGGCCACAGACAAAACGAGCTAAGAAACGCGGCCGGCCTTATTTTAAAATTGCTCAAAATTGTAGCCGTACAAGATCTGAAGGTCAGTTTTTCTATGCAAATTTTAGTGCCTCCCCACTTTTGGCTAGTGCCCCCTCACTTCGTTTGCTCTGGCGACAGTACTGGATCCAATTCTGGATTCAAGCAACTTGAGTTGTTGGTATATTACGCACCTGTGATGCGCTAATACACATCTGCGACTGCGAGACTGCGACTTGCTAGGGGCAAATTGCAAAATCATCTTTGATGTGAAAAGTGGTGGTTGGATTGAATTTGAATTTACTCACGAGTTATTGATGAATTTGAATTCGACTTTTGCAAAGTCAATGAATTTGAATTTGATTTAGATTTTTCAAAGTCAGTGAATTTGAATTTAGTTTTTTTTTTGAAGTCAATGAATTTGAATTTGAATTTAGTTTTTTTAAAGTCAATGAATTTGAATTTAAGAGTTAAAAAAAAATGAATAGATCCAACCCTGATTACGACTGTGACCTCTACCAATTGGTCAAATTTCGTGATTTAGTTTTGGCACCAAGCGGCAAAGTTGAGCGATGAGCATCTAGAAAATAAGGGTCCACTAATTTATGATTTGACCATTTGATTAAGGGTTGCTATCATCATGAGTCCACCCAACTACAATTTTACCGTAGTCGCGCATTCGTTCCAGCATAAATGAAAATTAAGAATCGGAAATTAGTTTATCTAACCATGAAATCATGGAAATTGTAATATTTAACGTTTTGTAGTTGCAATGTTTAACGTTTAATGTTTAACGTTTAATTGTAATGTTTAACGTTTTGTAGATATTTGACTTCAAACTAGCTGAGGATGATATGAAGACTATTGATGGTTTGAACAAGAACTTTCGCATTTGTGATTGGTAAGATACCAAAAGTTTTTGAGCTCTTATTGCCCGGAGTAGGTGTTTGTGTGCCCTGCAAATGATTGATTGCTTGATTGATTGATTGCAATTATTAGTGAATTAGCTTCGAAATTTTGATAGACGAAGATAAGGTTTAGAGTTTGATACAAGAAAACTAGAAAAGCCTTTGTTTGCATCAGATATCTCCCTTAGTCCACCATCTGATCCCGTTTTTAGATTAAACAGATTGTGAAGCTTTCATTAAATTCTGATATACAGTAGTTGGTGGTGTTTTGTACTGTTGTAAACTTGATTAGATGTGAAGCATAAGCTCTGAGTTTTGTCGTTCAGAATATTTTTGTTTGCATTGCAATTACTTTATCATTTGTCGATATCGATGCTGGACAACAAGTGGTTTTTCGGTCATCAACTTACCTAATGCCATCTATCTATTACCGAAACGTGGATTTAGTAGTAACTGGGAATGCTTATTGTTTGAAATTGAATACTTGTCTGACGTTGCGACGTAACTTCATTTTGTCCCCCTAATACTTCAATAGGGATATTAAGAGCAATACGTCATGAAACAAACTGAATTGCGTTGCGTTTGTTGTAAAAACAAGATGCTTATTTTGTGTACTAATGTTGCTTATGTTTTACTGTTGCAGGCAATCACCTGGGTTTCGAAATGATGAACACAGATTTTTTCCGTTTAAGGAAAATTATAGCGAATGAGGTCAACATCTTCCCATCCACCTTGCTTTCAGTGGCGTACACAATAGATATACTTATCCCCATTGTTTTGTAGTCGGTTTTTGCTTTTTCGAATCTAGTATACTTTTCCACTTGATTTCTTTTTTTTAACTTTGTGATTTCTAAACTTTTATTAACCTTTTATCTCGCATCTGCCTAAAAATATAATTAATCTGATAAATACCTTTAAGTTCATGAATATTTTGGGTACGTCACTAAAAATTATGAATTTTTTCTTGTTTTGTAGTTCAGCCTATTTTGGTTATGTACTTAACCTATTTATGTGTTCACTACCAATGTTTCCTCGTAATAATAGTTTATACCTAATTGTAACTGCTACTTAGCTGAGTGAATGTTTTATTTATATCATCATTGTTAATACGGTTTTATTTGCTTATGCATTTACTTTCGTTTGGTTTAACTACTTAACCCCATTGCGAGGGGACGTAAAAGCGGAGAAACTCCTCAAAGGCCAGCTGTCGGGCCTCAGCCCAAAAGTCTAAGATGGATTGGAAGAGTATCGCTTGCTTTACTGAAAACTTCAAAGCAAGGCTTTGTAATGGCTCTGATTAAGGTCCTGTATTTAATGGTGGTGATGCTGCCACACCCTTTCTGAGGATGGAGACCCAACATTCAGGCCACACACCAAGGTCTAGACCAGAGGTCAAAGATTAATGACGGAGAGCCAAAGATAGGTTTCTGAAGAGTCAGAGGTCCTGCGTTCTTTGTATACCCAGCAAAACTAATTCACACAGCTACTGTTGTTCCATGTAAACCATCGTTGATATACCATATTAAGAGGGTTCCCTATTAGTTTCCTTACCGATATTTTCATGCCCGCTTTTCTCACACTGTTTTTCGATTTATTTCCCAAAAAGAAAAAAACCTTCGAAAACTTAAAAACCAAAAACGATACCTGAAAATAAAGACTTACTCGGCAGTCATTCTTGATATATAAATGTCATATTGTCGCTCAGTATCGCAATGTCACACATGTCTTATGCACCTTACGTTTGTCTATGTTACCTTCAGGTGCCCAAATTTTCTCGAAACTATTGTGTCCGAAGCTGTAAAAGCGCATTAATGTGTCTTAATTTTTGTACCAATCCAGGACTGTATTATAGAATATTATGTCAACTTTGTCGCTTTTCTAAAGCTATCTTTATTTTATTGCCAAAGATTGGATGCTGTTATCCAACAAACTGCTGATTTAGACGAAAATCGTCTTGGTGTTAATAGTCGCTTTTTTGTAATGTGCTGTAGCTTAAATAGTAGTGGATGTGTCGTGTGGCGGGCGGTTCTTAGTGTGGTGCTAGTTATGGTACTCGAGCTTACTTACTCTCACTGCTCTTTGTATTTCCACTTTAGCTGTATTTGAAGTTTACGATGAGGGATTTCTTGTCTAGACAATAGGTGATAAGCGTACAGTACATACTGTCCCGTGGTGTTACTGCGTAGACTAAGTTTTAGTGTTGAGGATTAGTGATGTACCGACACCAACATTTTGCCCCAGACCGATACCAGGAAAAATTCCCTATCTGATTCCGATCCAATGACCGAGTCTGACATATGATGTAAATCTGAATTTTTGATTGAAAAAGCCGCCAATATGCGAACTTCTCAATAGGGCAGTTGGCAGATTTTGTTAATCTTTACCCCGGATTTTCAATCACAGATGTATTTCCCAATCAATTTTTTTTGCAAATAATTTTGTGCTGCTATTTGCTTAAATTATTTTAGAAGTTTTTATGCTTGTTACTAATTACTACACGCTATTTTGATTGCCTAAAGTGCTTTACAAGAATCGGATCAAGAATTTCATGCATTTTTGGCTGATGCCGATACCAATAAACGCTACTTTTATCGATGACCAATTTCGATTAATCGGTACATCTGATCGGTAATTCTGATTAATCGGTACATCACTATTGAGGATGAAACTATTCTTGACATTGTTAAAGTTTTTAACATTTACTATTACACTTAATTGTATTCTTGACATTGATTACAAGTAATTACAACTTGTCGAATATTTTGAACTTGTGTTTTTGTTTTACAGATGGCGTATCTTCAAGCTCAGGGTGAGCTTACATTAATACCATAGGTGGGCAAGTTAATGCAAAACGTTACCTTCGTTAACGTTAATCCGTTATTTTCAACTTTAATTAACGGAAGTTAATAAAGTCCGTTAATTCGTTAATATTTTGCATGTAATTTATATTTCTTTGTATTCACTCGCTTCTAGAACACATATTGACGCTGTTGAGCTGATTGTAAGGAAAAATTTATTGCTGTGGTGGTCTTTTTATGTTTTGGAAGTTACATTTTACAATCTAATCTAATTTTAAGATAAAAATAAGTTCAAATGCACTAACGAAGCTGCGATCGGAAAATCTTTGGAAATTGTGAACAGCGATAATTAATAGATCAATGAGGCTGCAGCTTATTTGCCACAAAAAAGAGCTCCTTCTATAAAACTTGTGCTAATACGCAACAAGTGTTACTAGTGCAAACTGGTTTGTACCTGTACGATGAATGAATGTTGGAAGGTATTAACGATAAAAATCTTAACGGAAGTTAACCGCACTTAACGGAAGTTAATTTATTCCGTTAACATGAAAAAACTTTTTAGCGAGTTAATGAAAAAGTTAGCTTCGTTGTTAACGATTAACGAACTTGTGCCCTGCCCGCCTATGGTTTAATACCAATAATCAGAGGTGGGCACAAATAACATTATATCAAAAGCGCAGCGATCTTTTCAACCAGTAAAAGCGCAACGCAAAATGCGCAATTTAATTTTTTTAATTTCTGAAGCGCAGCGCAACTTCCGCAATGAACTTTTTGATTCAGTTGAAGCGCAACGCAATTCCGCAATTGCGGAACAGCATTTTCGTACCAAGTTAAAGCGCAACCTAACTTCCGCAATTGAAATTTCACACCACAATGCAAATACCGCATTTTTTGCAATTTTAGACGAAATAAGAGCAAATAATTTGCTAAAGAAGGCCGACATTTAACAAAATTACGATCTAAATGGAGCAACAATAAGTTCAATGTACAGAATTGCGCTTTTAACCAAAAAAGATTTACAAGCGCAACGTAATTAACGCGCAACAAATTTTAAACACTTTAGTCCACAACGCAACTTCCGCAATGTTTCAAAATAAACAATTAAAGCGCAACGCAACTTCCGCAATTGCGGAGGTTGCGGAAGTTGTGCTTTGCGCTTCTAATTGCGCTTTGCCCACCTCTGCCAATAATTGTTAACAATCTGGTGATCACAGTCAGCAGAGGCGTCGCTAAGAATGGTGGCACCCTTTATCGGCCAAAATATAGGTGAAGACCAAAAAAAAAAGGACTTCGCTGCAAAACGAGTTGGTTTTCAATCCGAAACTATGTGATGACCAAAAAAAAAGGGTCTTTGCCTACCAATCAGTGGGTTTTCCGTCTTAAAAGAGAAAAACCCAAACGGTGACACCCGGGGCGAGCCGCCCCCCCCCCCCCCCCCCCCTAGCGACGCCACTGATAGTCAGACGCCAAAATTCAAATATTGCAGGAGCGTGATGGAATTCTACAGAAAGATAAGCAAATAATGCCCGGTCTTCGTTTCGACAAATTTTCAGCCCAAACTTTTAAGAGTTTGTGGAAGACCTTTTTTTGTATGCTTGTAAATTAAGTGATCTTCCCAAAACAAAAAGATCTTTTGCCCATCTACCCAACAAAATGCTGAATATGAAGACCCTGCACTATTTTCTTATTTAAATTTGCGTACTTTTGAAGTACTAAAATTCACGCAAGCAATCTTTAACAAACGGTTTCGTGAGATTAACTTAAGGTCCATGTATCGTTGTATCAATCAAAAAATAGCTCCCTTTTGATAGTATAGTTTTACTAGATACATTTCGATTTCTCAATTGTTGTCACCAGGAATATAAATTAAATTAAAAATATTAGCTCAACTGGCGGAGTAGAAATTTATTGCCAGCGTTGCGATGGGCTATGCTCAATTGCTCAGGGCATGTACTACCTATCTTAGTCAGGGCTAAACTGCGAAGTTAAAAAACCAGTGTACGATAGATGAGAAAATCACGTGAAAAATGAATCGTACGTTAACGCCAAAAATTTTGACAAATTGGAAAAGAAAAGCTGACAGATTAGCGGAGCGTGAAAAACAATAATATTACGTAATGGGGTTTAAAGTAGAGTAGCCGATTAAACGCTAGGGAATTTATCTTTTTGCTTTTAAGTCATAGCGTTGGGAATTTGGTTCATGAAATACGACTAGATAAACCGGCGTTTTGTGTGGTCAAGTACGAAGTCTAATATTTTGGCGTTGGTCCAAAGCATGGAATGTTTGCTGTCAAAAACATGCTTGCTTAGTGAGTGCTGACTAATCGAATTGTAGATGCCGAATGTCTGCTAAGTAGTTCTTTTTTGCGGATGGAAAAACTGCGTTTTGTTTCGCCAATGTATGAGAAGTCATGGACGGAATTTGACATACTGCTCCTTGTTGCATAATAGAGTTCACAGAGTCTTAGTGACTAGCGACTTTCTTGCTGATGGTGTTGCACTGTTTTAATATGGTTTTCACATTGTGGTTGGGCAAAACGACGTATTTTTTCTGTCAATCCAGGGTAGTAGGGTATAATGGCGAAGCCTTTGAATTGTTGTTCAGTGCGGTTTGAAGGTTTCATGATGAGGGTCTTGTTCGTCTACGAGTTCAATTTTAAAGTGTCTTTTAGGTGTTTGATTTCATCTTGACGGTTTTTTGTGGTAGAGTTTCTCCACATCAGTCTACCGAAAACCAGCCAACAGCAACCGATACCAAAACTTTCGATCTGACCATCATTGGGAACACAAACTATCTATCCGTTGTACGATCACTAATTGACGGGGCCAATGCTCTTTGCTCTACCACAAAAAAACCGTCAAGATGAAATTAAACACCTAAAAGACACTTTAAAATTGAACTCGTAGACGAACAAGACCCTCATCATGAAACCTTCAAACCGCACTGAACAACAATTCAAAGGCTTCGCCATTATACCCTACTACCCTGGATTGACAGAAAAAATACGTCGTTTTGCCCAACCACAATGTTAAAACCGTATCAAAACCGTGCACAGGGAAGCAGATTTTTGTTGAGCGTTGGGGGAGATAATTTGCAATTTTACCTTAATTTTGTCCTGTTTTCAACATTGGAAGGGATGAACCTTGACCACGATTTTTTTCAGGTGAGCAAATTAGGTGAAGACCAAAAAAAGGTCTTCTCCAAAAACGGAACACTTTTTTCCCCGAATTTAGGTGAAGACCAAAAAAAAAAGATCCTCACCAAAAATGGAACACTTTTTTTTCCCCGAATTCAAGTGGAGACCTGCGCTCAGATGCACACCAGAGTCAAATTATTGGAGGGGATGCAGATGTAGAACATACTCAAATTATTGCGGGGATACAGTGAAACTATTGGGGGATAATCCCCCCCCCAAGATTTCGGAACCCCTGACCGTGCAACACCATCGGCAAGAAAGTCGCTAGTCACTAAGACTCTGTGAACTCTATTATGCGACAAGGAGCAGTATGTCAAATTCCGTCCATGACTCTCATACATTGGCGAAACAAAACGCAGTTTTTCCATCCGCAAAAAAGAACTACTTAGCAGACATTCGGCATCTACAATTCAATTCGTCAGCACTCACTAAGCAAGCATGTTTTTGACAGCAAACATTTCATGCTTTGGACCAACGCTAAAATATTAGACTTCGTACTTGACCACACAAAACGCCGGTTTATCTAGTCGTATTTCATGAACCAAATTCCCAACGCTATGACTGAAAAGCAAAAAGATAAATTCCCTAGCGTTTAATCGGCTACTCTACTTTAAACCCCATTACTTAATACTAGATGGGAGTTTGCCAGCAAACCCAGTGAACGACCGACGCATAGCTAATGCTGTGACGCTCAAAAGTACTTTTTGTCCATGGTAAAATCAGCAATTATTCAAAAATATCTGATTATGGAACCTCCAGAAAAGTGGAGTCAAAATATTTGTCAATTAAATATCTCCTGATATCATAAAACACTGGCACCCTAGCTTGAGCCGTTCAAAAATTGATTTTTGGGGGGTCCATTTGGGGGTCCCTGGAGGGATGGCACCCCCAAACTATGTCAAAATATTTGTCTGCTAAATATTTCCTGATATCAAAACAGATAGGCACCCTAGCTTGAGCTATTTAAAAAATTGATTTTTGGGGGTCCATTTGGGGGGGTCACTGGGGGGGTGGCACCCCCAAACTAAGTCAAAATATTTGTCTGTTAATTATCGAATGATATCATAAAACACTGGCACCCTAGCTTGAGCCGTTCAAAAATTGATTTTTCGGGGTCCATTTGTGGGGGTCCCTGGGGGGGTGGCACCCCCAAACTATGTCAAAATATTTGTCTGTTAAATATCTACTGATATCAAAAACAACTAGCACCCTAGCTTGAGCCGTTCAAAAAATGGATTTTTTCGGGCCCCATTTTGGGGGGTCCCCGGTGGAGTTGCCCCAAAAAATTTCGCGAGAAATAATTGCATTTGCAGCTCAACAACTTTACACAAAAATTAGATTTCGATGTGTTGTGGTTTAGGAGAAGAAGAGCGTACAAAATTTAGGAAGAAAAAAAAGGAAAAAAAAGGAAAAAAAAAGAAATAAACCTCATCGCGGCCAACAGTGGGTTGGTTGGGATGAAAGGGTATCTTGAGACATATAACCCTATGAAATATTTTTTGCCGTACTTAAGGCGTTTTTGACTGAGACCGCTTTTTACGCCAAACTTGCGGGGCGGTTTTCGGGTTCTAAAACCGAAGTCACGTGACCTATTGCCTCGAAGTTTGGTACAAACATACAACTTATTAATCTCAAAGTACTGTCAAAATTTCATGAAGCTAGACCAAACCGTTGTTGAGTTATAAGCAAAAGTCTGAAATTTCGCACTCGTTAGTTGGAAAATGGCCGAGTAAAAACAGAGAACCACGCGACGCGAACGTCGTTCGTTCCAATTATTGTTTTTCACGCTCCGCTAATCTGTCAGCTTTTCGTTTCCAATTTGTCAAAATTTTTGGCGTTAACGTACGATTCATTTTTCACGTAATTTTCTCATCTATCGTACACTTGTTTTTTAACTTCGCAGTTTAGCCCCGACAAAGATAGATAGGCTAGTACATGCCCTGAACATAGCCTATCGCAACGTTGGCAATAAGTTTCTGCCCCACCAGTTGAACTAATATACTTGATTTAATTGATATTTCGACTTGTTGCAATAGAACCTATATTATCTAAAATTGATGATGACATTAGTGGTCGGTCGAAACGTTTCGAGATTTATTCAGTTCATATGCTTCAATTAGAAATATGAACATGAACTTGAAAAACTCATATACTTTAAAGATAAAATCATGAGCAAACAACTAACAATCTGAAAATTTGGTTTTGGTGGATTACCATCCTCAAAACAGCAATATTGCAAGATTGTACTTTGCACTTACACGTAAACCGATATTATTGTGCATGCTTTTTTTCGTTTCTTGACGTGGTTAGCAACAGTGTTACAAATCGTGCTCGGTCTGAAAGCATTGGAGCATAATTTTTCGAGTTGAAGACTTTAGGCGAAGTGATGGGCATTGGAGATCTCTAGGTATTGCCACGTTAAACGCTTAGACAATCATATTAACAATTGAAAACAATCGGTATATATTGCCAGGAGGACTGCGAACCCGAAAAAATAATTTTTCTGAACTTAGACTTGACAAAAACTGTTCGAGATCATTAAAATGAAATTTAAAGATTGAAAAATTGTCCGAAAGAAACATTTTTTCTTGATTTATGCCGTGTAAATTAAGAATGTTGTTCACTTGTATATGCCGTGGCCAACTAGTAAAACACCATGGATGCAAAAAGAGAGCGATTAAGTCGAAAAATCGACTTAGATTTTTGTTAGCCTGAACTCGAAAAACTTGATAGTTCTGCCGAACTTAAAGTCAAAAAATTAAATTAGAGAACTCGAACTTGTTAAAATACGCTGAACTCGAATAAAAATTGATTGAATTTGCAGCCTTGCTATACTGCAGTAGCGTAGCCAGGGGGGGCGGGGGGGGAGCTCGAGCCTCCCCATTGGCTTGCGAAGTATGCAAAATCGCACGTTTTTGGTGCTTTTGAGGCCTATTTTTTGTGAAAAATTGAAAATAGGCTAAAAATAGCCCCCCCATATGAAAACAGCCCCCTCTCAAACGTTTGAATTTCCGAATTTGGCCGAAAAATCAGTCTCAATTTCGGTGAAGACCTTTTTTTTTTTTTTTTCGGAGACCACCTGATTTTGGGCGGAAAAAACCTTTGAATTTCCGAGCTTTCCGAGAAATTTCGTCTCAATTTTCGGACAAACCGTGTGAAACTGATTCATGAACAATGAAAATTCGGGTCAAGGTCGTTTGCACTTTTCTCACTCTTCCAAAAAAGCCCCCCCCCCTTTTCCAAATCCTGGCTACGCGCCTGCTATTCTGTATATCATCATCCCCTAATATGCAGAATTTATTAGGAAGGTACTTTAATTTAAAAATACCCGTATGGCAACATTTTGAAAAACTCAAGCAAACATATCTACGAATTGCGATTATGAGTGGTATCAATTTTTTCTAAGTAATGTATCAAAACTTTTATCAGAAGAATTGTGAGTTCAGTTTAAATGTCTATGCTGGATTATTTGTTTTGCACTTCCGGTTTCATCATCAACCTTAATGAGAGTGTACAAACTCTCCCCGTTATCTTTTACTGAGGTTTTCAACTGGTAAGATTTGAAATCGTCTTGACACGCTCCAGCTTTTGCGATCAGATGCCAAATCATTTCTTGGTTGATCATAGGTATGGTGACGTCATTATCGGTAGCTTTACCACTGGGTACACACAAAACCGCTTGCCTTGATTTATGAAGATAAGTGATGCCTTCGTCGAGGTTGCCAGTTCTTACCGAACAATCACTGATTTTGAATAAAATATTTCCGTAAGTCTGATCTTTTTGTGTATATTGCATAGGAGAGGTTTGTTCGTATACTCGGAACGATTTGATGTAACATTTTTTTGCTCTTTCAAACATTTTCAACGAAAACAAACTCTCTCCTTTCCATACTTCTGTTTGATAAATAGATGAATCAGAATTGATGTCATCAGTTAACTGCTCATAAATTCTCTGAGCTCTTTCTACGTGTTGAAAACATTCTTCATACTTGTTTAGCTGAAATAGGCATTTTCCTATGTCAAACACAACATCCGCTACGAGTCGATCAGAATCCACATCGAGAGAAATTTTTTCGTACAGTTGCAAAGCAGCTTTGAAATACTTCTTTGCTTCGATTGGGTGTTTCTCGCGAAGTAGTTGCTTTCCAATACTAAGACGTGCTTGCATCACATCCACATCTTGCTCTGGATCAGAAGATATTTGACATAGCAGTTTTAGTGATTTTTCTTGCATAAGTTTTGCTTGCTCAAATTCACTGGTATGATTTAAAAGTAAAGCAAAATTCGACAGAGTATGAGCGATTTCACGTTCATCGGAAACTTGCTGGAAAATATTTAAAGCTCTTTCAAAATGTTTTTTTGCGTCATTAGGAGACGTATATTTTAAACAGCAACCGATATCTCTCAAAATTTTAGCCAATTGAATATCTCTTTCAACATCAGTTGAGAGGAATTCTGTCAATTTTCGCGATTGTTTCAATCTTTGTAGGGCTTTCTCAAACTTATTCATCTGTAAAAAGCATTCTCCAATGATATGCAGTTTTACGGCTAAAAAAACTAGAGTTTGTTCAAACCTTGTAGATTTTTCTAAGTGATTAATTGCCGCAGAAAATTTGTTCATACTTCTGTAACATAAACCAGTCATGTAATAATTTCGACCAATTTCTTCCTTGGCAGCGTTTGCTTCATTTCTATCTCGTTCAGATAGCAATTCGGTTGACTTGGCAAAGCAGAATAGAGCATCGTCACAGTGTTGATGAACTGATAAATGAATTCCAAATGACTGGATTATTTTAGCAATAGCTGCTGTCTTGACAGTCGCATTAATTTCAATATTACTATTCTTCCGTTGCTTACGTTTAGTTTTCTCTTTTTCTAAAAGCGACAAACAATCTTCGAAGTCATGAAAACGTCCAACCAACTGCTTCAGTTCATCTAGTTTCAGCTTACTACTGAAGCAACAAGCAAGCCCTAAGTTCAACAGAGCAGGATGGAAATAAAAATGAACTTTTTTAAGCTGCCAACGCTTTGAAATATCGCATTGCAAAGAATAAGCGATTTGGAAATAATTTACTGCGCTAGTGTTTCCTACGATCTTCAGTAAAGTTTGTATGGAGTCCATTTCGTCACATTGTCTTTTGTTTTGCATGTACCATCTTAATCTGATCTCGCAAGCCAATGCAACGGCATAGAGTAACTTATGCTTCATTTTTTCACTTATGGCTCCTTTTGTAGCAAGACCAGATAGTATCTCAAAACAAGACGAGGCTCGAATATTGTAAACCCTTCCTAGAGCAGCAATAAACAACGTTGTGCTTCGATAAACTACGTGTTTTATGTTAATTTTTTGATTTCGTTTCATAAAAGAAAAAGTTGACCTGGTGGCAAATTTTCCAAGATCATTGACAGCTTGTTGTTTCACTTCATTCAAAATATCTTGCTTTGAGTTCTTCTCGAGCATCTCGTAGACGGCATTTTCAAATCCCGCGAACACTTTTTTGCTTTTGTATACGAAACAGGTTTTCGTAAGAATATCACTTAAATGATACCCGTTTTTCAAATTTTCTTCGCTACTAAGATACTTCAGCATTTCACTTACGGGTTTGATTGATTCTACTTGAAATTGTTTGTTTTCAGTTAACTGCTGTCTTCCGAGTGGAAATTTGCAGGCATGAGGCATCATGCCATCAAATGAAATTCCTCTGGTGGTGAAACCATCGTAAAACCAGTTTCCGAGTTTTGAAGACTTCTCATTCAGCGAACCGATTGCAACACTCGGAGTGATTGTTTCCTGCAGATTAATTAATATCACGTGAAAGATCACGGAAAACCATCTGAAATAGCTTAAAATATTTTCATAATCTTTTCTGGTTTTGACCGTATCTTTGAGCAAGATGATGTTTTCAAAATCTGAGTATGGTGTGATCTCTTTTCTTGCCAAAGACCCCATTCCAGCCTGAGCAAAAGCACAAGGTGCCCTGCCCATTACTTTTTCACAATACTTGGCCACGTTAGCCATGATTTTTGTGTAGTTGTCGGTGATTTCACTTTGCAGTTTCTTCATGGCACGTATTTTTTCAGTTTCAAGACAATGTAGCGTGCCTGGTCCGATATCATCATCGGGGATTGGTAAAATGGTCAAAAGTTTCCTTTCAACTTCACTTCTCATGTCTTCTACTGCTTCTTTGACTTGATTCGACTTTTGCATCAGATCTGCTTGTTGATTTTCAGCTTTAGACTCCTCCAAAATTTGCTTGCAGAGCTCCTTTAAGTCATTTTGAATATCTTTCACGTTATCAGGCGATCTTGCTATTGCCGCGTTATAAAGAGCAGAGCTTTTAATGAAGCAAAACAAGTCAGAGTTTCGTTTTTGGTACACTTTTCCAAGTTGATGCAGGATTTTTGCAGATTTCTTGTAGTTTTTTTCTTTCCCATTGCCGTCACAATTGTCTTTCAATTGCCGAGCCAGTTCATTTTCAAAGTCATCTAAGTTGACATAAATCCGATTATCAGTACTCTTGCTTGCTTCGACCATTGCACTTTTAACAAAACAAACTAACAGTCTAAATTCTGCAACAACAGATATAGTGTTTTTATTTACCGTGAATATATGCTTTTTTTGTGCCTTTTTCTACTTTTTGGTTTTGATGTTGTAGATTGAAATCAAAAAATATATTTCAAAAAGAAAGAATTTGTCAAATCAAAATTATAGCGGTTTATCGAACTACGAATAACTAGCATAGCAATAGCTTCTTTTTGCTTACAATTCTGTTATAATTAAACGAGCTTGAGTAGCCTCTTTTCAGTATCTGCTTAAACGCTTCTGAGCATCTTTCCTTCAATCCCACGCCTAAATTCCAAGGTGTCATCTTCGACCGAGCCCTATTCTTTGGAGGCATATTTCTGTGCTGCTGCCTACTGGTGTCGCTCAAAAAATCACTTTCCCTTCTCAAAAAAACATTCGTGAGACCAGTTCTATCATATTCTTTTCCGAATGGTTCCCTTCACTGAGTAACGCTGACCAACCAATTGAAATTTTCCACAGAGCTGCGTGCAGGGCCATCACTGGATGCCTATTTTCCATCCCCATCCAATTGGTTCTTTTTGAGGCCCAACTTCCTCCTTTGAAAATAACATCAGAACACCAAGCGCTATCGGTTTTTAAAAAGCTCTGCGCCTCCCGTCAGGATCATCTAACCTCAGTGCTCTTGTCTAAAAATCAGTGATCAGTCGGTAAAAGAAGAAACCCTCCAGGAGATCATATTGCATATCCACAGAACTCTTCCCATCTTTTTGTGAACCATCAATTATATACTTCCAATTTTCCCTGGATACCAATCAAGTTCACGGTACATCATCATCCATATCTAAATGCACTGGCTCCGGCTCATCCCGCCTCGAATCCGCCTAAAATCGGTGACTCTTCAGACGTTTGGATGTCTTATATGGATCGGCGGATCTGTCCCTTCTCTCTTTGTACCGGCTTGCTCTAGAGTGTATGCCATTGCCATATGCTCCCAGATACAATACAGCAGAAAAGCACTCACATCTTTTTCTGCTGACCCACTTGCCTCCAGTTTCACAACTGAAACTCATGCTCTAGTGTACGGACTATATGATGTAACAGCCACAAGACTACCAGCTGCTTCCAGTCAGTCCTATTTCGATCGAATCGATTTCCAATCGGATCTTTTCCTACTTTCAACCCCCCTCATATCTTCATCGAGGTCCTTTTAGAATGTCTTGTCCTACATATCCTTACTCTCCATTTTAAACTTTCACTGGGTCTCCGGTAATGTTGGTATTCCTGAAAATAAGGACGCTGATTTCCTTGCCAAATCTGGAGCCTCCTTGGCAATTGCGATGATCCCCTGTCTCTACTCCCCTGCCATAGGCAAACCCGTTACACCCAGTATCATAATTGGAGACGTCACATTTTCCACTCCCATTTTAACTGTCTAGTTCCTCTAGAGGAATTGGTCCTCCCACGTTCCATACGCTGGGTGAGCTTTTCCACTTTCGCTGCCATGGTCACAGCCAGAAGAAGAGTCCTCGAGGACATCTTTGGCCTCGAAAACACATTTTGAAGTCCTTAGCCTTCGAAGCCTCAAGTCCTCGAAAATTGATCTGTACTCGGCTCGAGGACAGCATTATTTTTTGAATAGTTAAAATTTTGTGGAGCGCCTGAAAAATTTTTTGGAAGACGTCTTTTTCTGGAGATCGGCAGAAAAAAAATTTTGAAGACCTTTTTTTGGAGAGCACTTGCGCTTGTATCCTTGGTCCTTAGCCTTGGCCTCGAGCCTTATATCCTAGACTCCACCTCTGGTCACAGCCTCCTACTTTGGTCACATCTAACCAGGATCACGCAGCGCTTGTGGTCACTTTATACACTCTACAGGATTTCAAGTGTCTCCTTGATTGTTCTGCCTCTGAGCCTCTACGCAAATCTATCTTTGGCATTACAATCTCCATTTTTAATCTTTGGCTCAGATCCTGAGATATAGCCCGAGTGTTGGGTCTCCGCGGAATTTTTGCGCGCCTATCCCTCGGAAAGGGTCGGGCAGCAACCTTACTATCATCTTGTGGAGATAATTCTGAACGAATTCCCACAAATTTTATGCAATTCAATCAGTAGCATAGCCAGGGGGCTACAGCCTCCCCCACCGGCATGTGAACCAAAATCCAGAATCAGAAAAATATCACGTTTTTAGCACTTTTGAGATTGTTTTATGCACTCGAATGGACTGAATAGTGATTTTATACATCTTTTGAAACATATATCCGGGGGGGGGGAGGGGGATAATTTGTCAAAAATAAAACTCACAAATAAATAAAAACTTTGAAAAATGGCCAAAAATAAGCAATCAAATTTGATTGCTGATGCAAAAATGCTAATCATAGGTGTCATCAACAAATATAGTATAAACTTAGGAATAGGGGGAAGGGGGGGGGGGGGGGCGCTGTTCAGTATTAGTTAATTACCAATCATTCCTCTCAAATCTCTTTTCATTAGCCCCCAGCAATTATTTTTCTCTGTAAACTGTGGACAAAATACATTACTCCACGTAAGTTTTATTAAACTAGACGATTTTATAATACTAAAATTTTACCTTTAGCCACCTCCCAAATAGCTCATTTATGCTACGAATTTAATCATGTTTGCACTGCCAATTTTTATGCCACGTTTCAAACGAGTTGTTTTTAATCAAAATAGCCCTAAAATTAAGTTATTTTTGGTACAAAATGCATAATTTTCGAGCGCTTGGGGGCTCCGCCCCCAGACCTCCAAAACAACCCTCCCATTGCGAATTTCTGGGTACGCGCCTGAATTCAATGACCGGGGTTTCTAAATTTGGCGACACTGATAAAATAAATTAACTCGAGTGGTTTTTTAAGTTTACCGGCGTTGAAAATAGCAAAACTGATCATAATTTATAGATTTTCGTTAGTATATTCCACCTTAAGTTTGTATTATAAATGCCCTGCATCTAATCTGCAGCAGCTGACAGAATAGACTTTCCTCGTTTCAACGCATTATTCTTGAACTTTTGTTTATATTGTTCCTTTTTGATTGTTGATATTCTTTTTTGCATAGTCGTTGATGTACTTTTCTCATCTCAAATTCAACCATTTTTGTTTTAGTCTTGGCGCTCACATGCTTTGAATTTTTGTAATTTCGAACATTATTTCAGAAGTCTTGCCTATTGAGAGTTGTTGAATTGAATTTTAGTTTGCCACTGCCAATGTTTTGATGTAATTGTTTGGCAAACAACCCTGTAAATATTGCAGGCAAGTAATTACATAGGTTACTTAATTATTAACAAGTATGTTTGTGTATTTTGTTTGTCGCTATGGTTGCGTAACATTCTGTCCTATGGGGAATACTGCGAAGGGTAATTCACAACGTGTGACCATCGGGTATGACTAGTGTTGGCGGAGTCCATTTCCATATCATTGCACCTGCGGGCAACACAACTCCTTTCAAAGCAATGTTGTAGTAGGGCTAGCCGTTGGCAATGACACCGTGTCTAATTCGACAGGCCCGAGATTTGAATCTCGCATCTCTCGTTGCAGAAACGAACGCGTTACTACTCGACCAGCTGCCCGAACGACTGTATCGAAAAAAACGTACATAACGACTGTAACGTTTGTTTGAAAAAAAAACCTACAAACTGTTAGTCAAGGTGCCATGTGCTATCATTCAGCCATGTTCAATGAACGTTTTTAATTATTCGCATTAAATGCAGAACGTCAAGCAGGGAAACTACACCACTTTCAGAATCTGTTCTTAGATCGATCACTCAAGTAAACCCGGTGGTCCTCCGACAGTTTCAACAGCAGACTCTCCACCACCTGTATAAGCTAATGGTCTAACCAGTGCGGCAAACGCACATTACTCGTAAACTCTTGGTCATGGGCTCGATTTCAATAAACGCTGCATTTTTTTCAATTTACGCAAGCGTAGACATTGGGAAAAATTTGCAAACTTTAGCAAGCATTAGCATACCAACACACACTCCAAGTTTTGATTGTTTTTGCGCACCTACTGGCAAAAGTAACGGTAAGGATATGGTCCTTGTTCTAACTTCTAACCAGGGATGCCGAAACCTGGGGCGGGAGGGGGATGGAGGATATATCCCCCCCAATAATTTGAGTATGGTCCTTATCTGCATCCCCTCCAATAATTTGGCTCTGGTGTGCATCTGAGCGCAGGTCTCCACTTGAATTTGCGGAAAAAAAATGTTCCATTTTTGGTAAAGACCTTTTTTTTGGTCTTCACCTGAATTTGGGAAACAAAAATGTTCCATTTTTGGTGCAGATTTTTTTTTTGGTCTTCACTTAATTTGTTCACCTGAAGAAATCGTGGTCGAAGTTTATCTTCCCCAATGTTGAAAATAGGGCAAAATTGGGGTAAAATTGCAAATTATCTCCCTAATGCTCAACAAAGATTTGCACCCCTGCTTCTAACACGCTTGTACAATACTGTATTTATCTCAAATTTGTGTTCGAATAAGAAGGGTTATAATAACATCAAAGGAATAACACTATCTTGACTCCACATCTACTCCGAATAATTTTCTCGAAACGGATAATACTTGTGCTTTGAAATATCGTGATAGTTGAAACAGGAAGAAACGTTCCTGCAACAAAATTCAAATCGAAAATTAAAGCTTTCGAATCTGAATCGAAGGTCTTAAGTTCAGTTCCAAAGCCGCTCAAAGCGCCAACACCTTACCAGCGCATGGCTATTTCTTCACAGGGAGCTTTGTTGCGCACACCGCAATGACGCGAAAATGGACTCCATGCTTTGACCTAATTGAGGAGTATAATTTCACGGCCGGATTCATTCCGCGTCATTGTGACTCGATTAAACACCGAGAAATTGCGCCTATTCGCAGCATCGCGTCAGGGATCCTAAGTTTTCTTTTTTCGGTACAAATGCACCTCGAAAAAAATTGTTGTTGAAACTATGAAAACAGCAGATACTTTAGCCTGGTAACGCAGTTATTTATGCTATGGCCTCCAGCGCATTACAGCTCAATTTAATCTTGCTTTTATCCATCAAAGTAAGCTAGAAGTGTCATTTTGATTAGACACTTTTGTTAAACCATTACCTTTGTAAATGTAAACAAACAAATGAGAATGACTAAAATTATTTTATAAGCAAAGAGGTATGAAGCAGAAGTAGAGAAAAAGAGGGTATAAAGCTAAAGTAAATTCTGAAGGACTGGAATCTGGGCAAGGCTCTATTACCTTCATCATTGTTTTTTGTTTCTGTTATTAGTGTTTAATAAAATTGAACTGTTCTGGGGATTGCGGTTTCTAGATCCATCTGCTTGGATGTAATAGATGCGACTAATACCGCTAATACCTGCCAAGACAATACAATAAATAGCACACTCACCAATCAGCTACTCTGTAGTTGATATTAAGGCCAGCAATAATATTCATTTCCTCTTCAGACAGCTCAAAATCAAAAATCTAAAAGTTAAAAATTAACTGCATATTAAGATATTAAGGCCAGCTATAATATTCATTTCTCCTTCAAACCGCTCAAAATCTGCAAGTTAAAAATTAACTACATGAAGTATTACATTGATGGTAGCCAACTTTCACAACTTTTTGTGCACCATCTCGTTATTCCTCTCTTACTATTTTGTTAATAATGGCGACATAGCCCACTGCCCAGTAGTCGATATATGCATTGAGTTTGTGGTTGAAACATTACTGCCTCTTTCGATCCTTGAGCGGGCATTTTGCTTCTTTGAAAAAACTGCACTTACTTCCTGCAAAGTCCAAGCAGTTTGTCTGCCGTGGTGACCAAGCCTGACAAAACACTTGCAAATAGAAGTTGAAAGAGGAGCTCTGAGTTGGTGTGGTTGGATAGGCGCAAGAGTGCCATGTTGCTGGTTCATACCCATAAATGAAAAAGAAACCACTAAGTAGCGAAGGCTCAAAGGCAGAACGTAAAATTAACCTGTGCGTTTTCTTCAATTCTGCTCGGGGTGACGCTTTTGGGAATGACAGCAATGTTTCTTTGAATTTGAAATCTCAGGGCGATTTGTGCAGGCGATTTCTTCCATTTCAACGCGATTTCTTTTAGCTTTGGATCAGCTAAGACGACGTGGTCCAGAGCTTTACTACCATAAACCAAATTGTTACATGATTCAAATAATACAGTCAATCAGTCAAATTTATTTACATACCAAATGCAAAATGATCGGATTCCCAGCAGTTCGAGAGTATATAAGCGCAAAGGCTTAAGACCAAGAGGCCACCAAGTCTGCGCCTTTAATTGCCCGATAAAACTGTGCGATTGGTAATACTTAATTCTAACAATATTTATTTTTTGAAAGCGACGAAAGGATTTAGGTTTGACATTCAAGGCTGCCCTGCTTGATGTTTGACACTGCAAAGAGAAATTGCGAGGCGTAGATAGACGGAAATTCGGCTAAAAATCACGAGGACTTCACAGCTTCCTGATGAAGGAAAATTTGACTCCGTGGTTTTATTTTCGGCAACCTAGAACTTTATTGCCGAATAATGTCCACTGAAATGGATGTTGGTTAGCCGTTGAGTTACCGGTATCTGTGATTGCCAATAAGGACTAAAAATTCAAAAGCTGAAAAATCTTACTATATGTAACCCCCAAATGAAGCCAAAGGTGTGTGAGCAGTTACTGTGATGCTGTTTTTCTGGCAGAAAGCAACAAGCTTTTCTTGGATCATATAAGGATGATTTTCGATTTGGTTGACAGCGGGAATCACTGAAGTTTCTTGTAGGATTCTGTTCATTTGATATTCATTAAAATTTGATATTCCAATGTCGCGAACTAAACCATCTTTCTGTAGTTCAATAAACGCCTAAAAACACGTAAAATTTCATAGATGGATTTTTCAGCATCTATTTATCCGTGAAGTTGCGAATCCAAGAGGCTAAGGAGGCTTTAGCTTTCTCCTTTTGCCAAGTCAATTAAAAAGTTTAACCCTAAAATGTATGCGTTTAAGCTTGTTTTGGACTTGACCTAAAAGTAAAGGGGAGCTGAAGTGGCTGGGCCATGTAGTACTTCATCTGACTTCCAAATATTAGCAGTTTAGTGGTTTCAAATGACTCTAAAGCAGTTTTAATTTAAATCAAATGAAGTTAAAATGATTATTTTTATCTTAAAATTGCAAAAAATGCCCTGCGGCCGGGGGCTTTACACCCACATGCAGAGATGGACACGATTCTGATTTTCAATATCACACTATTTCAATGATTATCTTGATCTTCAGGATCACATTGTTTGTGTGATCTTGATTTTGAAGATCAAGATCACTTTCATTTTTAAATGTCGCTTAGGGTAAGCATCGCCGAGGCCAGGTTATGTGATATTTTAAAGCTATTTCCTGGCTTTGACTCGGAATGGAGTCTGTGCAGGAGTGGAGTTTAATGGAAGGAGCGAATAGAGTCTCAAAAAATTCTTTTAGTTTACTGCTTAGTGTTTATGATCTACGATGTCAATGTCATAAAATATACAATGTCATGAAAAAGGATTCAGTTCTTGACTGGCGGGATGGCCGCGTGGCAGACGCGTCTGGCTTCAATTGCGAATTTTGTGCGGGAGACCGGGTTCGATTCTCGCATCAATCAAATCTAATCCTAATTGCCAATGGTCCGCCACTGCTGCGATGTTGAATTGTGTGCCCGTGGCGCTTTGAAGTGGAGATGGGCCCCGCAAACTCGCGGCACCCATAAAAAGTATTTAAGCGAGTATAATGAAGATTTGAAATTTTTGATTTGATTTTGTTCTTGAATTTCGTTATTGATATACAAACCTAGCAAAAGTTACCTAAAAGAGTTTTCATGATTATTTAAACTAGTAAAATAGCTACAAAAAGTTTGTGAGTGTCAAATGTCGTTATGTTATTAGCGAAATCAGCATCGCCATTGCCTATTCATTGTCAATACTGATACAGCATTTAACATTTATAGCTTACCCCTTCTCCATCATCACCACTACCTCACTTTGAGTACTAAAGGTAAAGTGATCTTGATCTTCCAGATCACTAAAAGGTGGTGATCTAGCCCATCTCTGCCCACGTCACCGGCCGTTTGTGATACGTTTGAGTTGTACCAGTTCGCTTAGCGCCCTGCCCAACTAGACATTTTTTCAAACAACAAAATTTTGGTTCAAACCCCCTCCTTTTTAGCAAAATTCTGGTTGTGTGCTTGCACCGGCACAATTGTAAACGGGCCGACTAGTTCAGGCCCGAACCCAAAAATATAAGCCCGAACCCGAAAACTAACTTGAAGCCTAAATCATGCCTGAAAAAACCCGAAAGTTAAGTTGGGTCTGAAAAATTTGGCAATGTTGCCAAGTTATTTCATGATTATATTTTTGTGCACCTACGATAAATAGCACGCCTCAGACCCAAATTAATCCCGAAATTTTGTCAACTTTAGGCCCAAACCCAACCCGAAAAGCCCGGCCCGACTTACATCTCTATGCACCGGTACACAGTTTATACATAGCCCGAAAGTAATCTCCAAACCCAGAATGTGACTTTGAATAAACGTTTGTTGAACAACTCAGAAAACCATAGTATTGCTTTAAATCAATCAAAGACTTTGATTGTTTCTCAGAAAAAGAAAGAAAAGAAAACCAATGGCGGATTCACATGATCCGGACTGCCCCCCGCTAAAACCGGAGAAACATAAGAACAACTTGTACCACATTAAATTCATTGCAATAACTGGAGCAACATCTATTTCTTGTCCAGACTTAACTGTAAAATACTCGTTGGCATGAGGTAGGGAGGGAATGAGCATCTCCAAAATTATCTTTTTTTAAGATGCAGACGAATTAGGTTAAAACTTGGAATTTTTTATGATTTACCGGCTTTTAATAAGAAGATTGAAATTTTATCATTTGCCGCCACCCTCATAGCCCATCTACGCAGCCAGTTTGATCATGTTTTGCACTACTAATTTCTATGCCTTGTTTTGAAAGCATTAATATTTGCTAAAATTAAGTTATTTTTGCAAAAAAAAATTGCAAAATATCCGAGCACTGGGGACGTTGCCCACAGGCCCCCAGCCTCTGGCGGCAAGGGCTTTGTTCCTAGATCCCCGATGGCCTCTGGTGTGGGGGAATCAACCCCCAACCCGCCGAAATAACCCCTCATCGCAGATTTCTGGCAACACGTCAGGCTAAACTAATGCAAGTATACAAAATTTATTTGGGAATAGCACATGGTGGCTGGTTGCATCTAAAGCTATTAAATTGAAAAGGAAAATCGTAGAAAAATGTTTCCAAAAATATTATATGTTGAGCGGAACCCCTTGCGAAAATTTCTAGATCCTCTCCTGGCATCACACTGTGACACAGATGGCTTACGATACACCTACTGTCAATTTATGGTGATCTGTATTCTTGTTCATTTGAAAACTTTTCTATGTCATAATAAGCAGAAAATAGTCAACTAGAGTGGAACCTGTTAGCTATCATAATATTAGGCCTATAATGATTATTGATTTCACTTTCAAATCAATGGTCGAGCGGTAATGCATTCCTCTATGGAGCGGGAGGTCTGAAGTTCGAATCTCGGGTGGGTCAAATCATTCACAGTTTTGCCAACGGCTCAACACCGCTGCAATAATTCTTCGAAAGGAGCTGTGTTGCCCGCAGGTGCAATGACGCGGAGATGGGGTCCGCAAACTCTTTACATGCTTCGATGTCATACAGCAAGTAAAACAAAAGATTTGATTTGATAGTTTCACCTTCCAGGTTTCCACGTAATCAACATCAGTGAAAGGCCATTCCGAGTCGCAATTCACCTGAAATAAAGTAGACTTCATATTCATATTATATTTATATTGTATTATATTTTCCATTATATTTATATTGGTATCGTATGTTTTTATATGCGCTGTTTGGAGCATTCTGTCCTGACTGTGCTGTGCTTTTAGTGATGTTCAAGCAAACAAACAGAAACAATATTTTACTGGCAACAGTAATAGAAAGTCTCTGAAATGAGTCGGTGTTACGTTTGAAATACTTGAAGAATCAACATAAAACAAATCGTATGAATCTAACTTTTTCTGGCAATATTGCTCAAAAAGTAATTTAAGCACATTATATTATGCTCGAATGCAATGATGATAGCTTTTTGTAGTTTTTGCGTCTTGAATCCAGCTGGAAAGCGTCCACTCCTTGTTAATAATGTCATATAGGCTGAAGGAAGTACATTTTGGATATATGCTGATATATATGCTGAAGGAAGTACACACATTTTTTTTGCAAATACATTTTGCAAAAAAAAATATCCAGTTCTAATCCATTAGTAAGAATGTATATTTATTTGATTTTCTTGGATAGGTGTTCTATTCTGATACCACAATCACGGACACTCTTGAATATTATTTTGAATTACGCATTTACTGTAACATCAACATGATTATGCAGATGTAGCTGGTAGCACCAAGCTGTGTATCACTGAAATCTTGTAAATATTGATAACTAAATACTCCCTCAAAATGGAAATAACCACACTTGTTTCCGAAGACTCATTGGAAAGTGGATCAAATATAAATCGAAATAATCCGTTTGAAATAGAGAAAGAGACTCCAATAATCTTTCTCTGACCTCCGATTGATCTTGAAACGTTATATAGTTCTGAAAATAGCCATGTTTCTAGCGCCAAGATTTATTCGCTCGGATCAAAAAGCTGCTAATCAGTGGAGTCGAATGGATCAAACATCTTAAACCGAAATAATAGACACTGGTTCGATCTCCAATCCGGTTGAACCATAAAGCGTTTGAAGAGTGATATTCACTTTCTACAGTTTTCCTGCTCCCTTACAGCCCTGAAATGTAGTATTGGGTAGAGCCTCCGCCATGCGCCATAAGGCAAGGGCAGCTTGATGCAAAAAAGATATAATTTTTTTGCGCTGTCTCTTGATGGCAAAGACAACTTGGTAGACTAAGATGTAATTACAATTGGAAGGTGCAATTTTTTAGCAATTGTTTACATGCTTAGTGTGAAGTTCAAATACTACACAGGTAATCAAGCTATCAGCCTTACACCTAAAGTCATTCTTTTATTTCCGACTATCAATGACAACAACCAATTATCGATAAATATTGACGCTAAAAGCTGCGAGTTAGGAAAAGATTTTCATAGTCATCATGTCATCAAATCTTTTATTATATTCGCTGTATTACGTCCAATCGTGTAACGACTCAACAAGTTTGTGGGGCCCATCTCCGGCTCCGCGTCATTGCGCCATGAGCAACAGTGGCGTCGCTGGGGGGCGGCCCACCCCGGGTGTCACCATTTGGTACTTACATCGATTCGTGGTGAATACCTTTTTTTCACTCTATTTGGTCCCTGCTGTCATTCGGACCGAAAACCCACTGATTTTGCGGTGAAGACCTTTTTTTTGATCTTCACCAATTTTTGGACCAAAAAAAGGTGCCACCACGAAATCCCGCCCCGGGTGCCACCATCCTTAGCAGCGCCACTGCTGAGCAACACAGCTGCTTTAGAAGAAACTTCGCAGCGGTGGCGAGCCGTTGGCAACTCTGTGTCGCGATTTGATCTGCTTTTTAGAAAATGTTTTGAATTCTTGTTTGGGGTTGTGTAATTGGTAAAATGTTTTACTTTACCTACCTTGTGCGTTAGAAATAGATCTTTTCTAGTTACGAGTCCTTCTGCTATTGACTCGCCTAAGGCGCTTGCAACCCCGGTTTGGGTGGTATAAGACCATGCACTGTCAAAATGACGGTATCCGCACTTGATTGCATGTTTTACTGCTCGCTTGATGTCTTCGTTTTCACACTAAAATTACAAATATTATGTGCATTAGTACACTCACACAAACAAGAGTCAATTACAGCATTGCAGATGGCGCAGCGCCCAGCGGTAAAGAATTAGACTCAAACACGCAGGGACTCCCTGCCATTGCGAGTTGCGCAAGTGCGTGTAAAACTTGCGTTGAAAAAACGCCTTGTTTTCTTTCTGAATTTATATTCATCCTGTTTTTTTTTTTGTTAAAAAAAAAGTCGGTCACTAATGAATGCGATTACAGTTACCCTTTTTACATGGGGGTTTTGCAATGGTGTTGATCAGTGGCGGATCCAGAAAAATTTTGTTGGGGGGGATAATAAAAATTTTAAGCACAAAACCTCAAAATTTCGGATGTCTCCACTGAAATTGAGACTGATTTTTCGGCCGAAATCGGATATTCAAAAGTTTTTTTGCCGAAAATCAGGTGGTCTCCAAAAAAAAAAAGGTCTTCGCCGATTTTGAGACTGATTTTTCGGAAATTCAAACGTTTTTTTTTTTTTCGAAATGGAGACTGATTTTTCGGCCAAAATCGTTAGTTTTAGGTTGGTGGGGGGGGGGGATGCATCCCCCCCATCCCCCCCTAAATCCGCCACTGGTGTTGATGAAAATTTTCAACACGATTTCGCCATAAGCATTGGTTATTGCATCACAGAAGCTTGTATCACGACCAATCTTATGACGAAATGGTGTTGATATTTTCAAGAAAACCATTGCAAAGCCTCATGTAAAAAAGTTGAGTTTGTTGCCTACATTAACGGCATTAAAATTCTTTCAGCAATAACGATTTTTTTTCCCGATCAGTAGCTTAGTGTATCGTAGAGCGTCAGTTGCGGAAGCGATATATCTAGTTTCGATTCACGGCCATGTCATATCAAAGATTGTTAAACAATCTTTTTGACTTCAGCAACAAAAAGGACAGCGTGGTGTGGAGCCTCCACCATGTGCAACAGACTGGTGAGCTGAGGCAGATGGCAGCTTGACTCGGGAGACCGAAAGGTCTTTTCGCTGTCTTCTGTCTAATGCAACTTGGTAAAGATATACCGGTAATTGCAGTCACTGTAAATTTGAGTTCTGATATAATACAGTCCACCATTTCCGGACTCAAGATTTGGAAACGAGATACAGTGGTCAGTTCTCGATAAATTCCACTCATTGATTTTCAACGAGGAAAGCTTTTGATAAGTGGAAGGCAGTGGAGTGGTTTGCTTTTATCCCTTGAGTGAAATCCTTTTTAGGCATATCAGCTTATAGTACAATATATGAGCATGGGCGATACACAATAGTATACCCTTAATTAGTAAAAGCATTTTTCATAAAATTTATGTTATTGTTCGCAGTCATAGACATAATCTGCAATTGTGCTCATCATAGACATGTGCGCTGGTAAAAAGCTATAAGAGTATAATTTGTACATTCATTGACACAGGATCTCCTCATCAGTACAGACCTTAGATGTTCCAAGGCCAATCATCGGCATTTGGTTTCCACTGTTCAAAGTCACATTTGGTATTTTTATTTTCATAGCCATACGCCACTGCAGTGATATCGTCAATCAGAACTGTATGCACGCGCTACACCGCTACACCCCAAAAAACCTTCCTGAGCTTTATCAGTACTTAAACTTGTGGAAACATCTACCGGTAAATAAACAAGAATATCATTCGAGCGTTCGCATAGTCAAAGGATGTTGTGTACCCGAAAGCATAGTTCCTGCCTTTAAGCATTATTCTAGCAAATTTTCTTTTCACTTGTATACAGGATTTCTGCTCTCACTTATCATTTGTAAAAGTATCAACTGGGCAGGTGATCGGGAAAGTTCTTTGTTAGCCATAAATGACATAACTGCGCCTTTGTCCCTGTCGACCACTTCTGGATTAGAAACTAATGCATCAACTGCTTTAAGACTGTTGTTATTTTATCTAGGGCACTATTTTATAAGAGCTAGTGAATATTGCTTTGAGGCTGACTGTTTTTAAGTTTTTACGAATTTTCAGCCTCATTTGTTCTTAACTACTAGAAAAATAAAGCATTCTTGCCAAGTTAAAAGTTGTCTTCTGTTGATAGACACTGATCGTTGTTAGATAAATCGACATAAGCTATGTAGAAAACTAAGCAAAAGGCCGACTTAACACTGCTAATTGCTACCAATTGCGTTGTACTAGCCCGTGCTCTCAATGATTTTTTCATTTTGAAGTTGGCTTTGTTCTTAATTTGTTCTTAAAGTTTAAGCAAAAATGAGCCTCGTGTTCTCTTGAAATTGTGCTTATAAAAAAGTTTATTATTCTCTATTGCTAAAATTGCTGCGAGCATTTGCTCGAACAGCTGTTGTAATAGACTGCATATAGCAAATCGAGTTGTACTAAACCGCAAAGAAACCGTAAAAAGCTGCAGAATACATCAGATTTTTGCTGAGTCATGCCACGGACCAGCCAAGGTTACGTTAAGTGTTTGGCCAAATGCTTGTTGCAGTATATATTCGTTACAAAATATTCTTGTAGTCTTTATCACGAATTTTTTGTGGAGTGATTGATTGAATGGTTGTTGCAGTATATATTCGTCGCAGATTATCCTTATAGTCTTCTACCACGAACCTTCTCAGGTTGTTCAATTTTGCAAATTTTATGTTTGACTTTTTGCTTTTCAGTCATTTTTTGCTTCTTGTTTGAAGCAGTCAAGCAGAAAATAACTGAGGTGGAGTCGAGAACACAAGGCTCGAGATCAAGGCCAAGAACACAAAAAAAATCCGAGGCCAAGGCCAAGGACAGCCTTTCCGAGGACAGACACTCTCGAGGCCAAGGACAGGAATGCTCGAGGCCAAGGCCAAGGACCAAGGACACAAGCGCAAGTGTTCTCCCAAACAAAAAAGGGTCTTCGCAAAAAATTTTCAGGCGATCTCCAAAAAAAGAAAAAAAAAGGTCTTCACGAAAATTTTTCAAGCGATCTCCGCGAAAAAACGTTTTCCAAAAAATCCACAAAATTTTAACAATTCAAAAAATAGTGCTGTCCTCAAGCCGAGAACAGGCCAATTTGACTTGAGGCCTCGAGGCCAAGGACTTGACCTTCGAGGCCAAGGCCAAGGACTTCAAAATGTGTCCTCGAGGCCAAGGACGTCCTCGAAGACTCCACCTCTGGAAAATAAAGCGGCTTGCACAAAACTACAACAATACGGCGGGTGAATCCTAATACCTTGAGAGCTTAAGTTATGTCTGTTTGAACTGTCAAATTCAATTGAACAAGCATTTGATTGCGGAAATGAATTGGGTGTCTGCTGAAAACTGCGGTTTGAATTTTTTAGCGACTATTGCCAAAAAATAATTGTGCCGTTAGCAGCGCTTCTGCATTGTTAAAAACCGCAAATACTTTTGATGCTTAATTGCTAGTGATGTAGTCGAGACCCTGAAGGTCGAGACCGAGACCAAGACCGAGACTTGGAAAAAATTCGAGTCCAAGACCCGAGACCAAGACTTGAAAAAACTTTCGAGACCGAGATCGAGACTCGGTGAGTTTTTCGAGACCGAGACGAGACTTCGAGACCCGAGATTTTAGACGCAAAACTTATTTGTATTGACTATTAACAACCCTTTTCATGGTTTTTCTTTAAACAAACGGCAAATCGCAATACATTAGAACGACCATAAACCAAAAAACTAACTTGGCCCACGTGCTATTCACAAAAACATGAAGAGGTGACGGCGTACCTCTACTGTAAAGCGCCCGACTTTAAAGTAGAGAAATTGCCGTTCGATGCCAACTGAAACTGGGCAATGCGTTCCTGTGTTCAAACTATCGCAGTGGTCCAGCTTGCAGTAACTACAGATTAGTAACAGAGCCAAAAAATCTTGAATGGCATATTATTGCAAGCAAAAATAATCACGAAACACAACGGAAAAATTAATGCAACCGTAAAAAGTAAGCCTATACCAAAATCAAACAATAAAATCGTGGTTGCATTTTAATGCAACCAGCATTTCTAGATTAACTGAAGAAAGCCGAGATCGATGAGGTCTCATGATCAAACCTCCGGTACTAAAAATAGGAGCCGATGACGCTGGCACAAAAAGAACTTGCATCTCGAGTTTGTATAAGGCAGGTAGTTGGTTTTCCATGGTTTCCCAAAATTCGAAAATATTTTCGTTAAAACGTTCACCATTGTTGGTGATTTCGAGATACTTTAGCAACTGCCACCGAACGCTTGTTGATCTTTTGGAAGTTGCTTTATTTGGAATTTTCGAATATTTGCTGAAAAGACGTGGAATGTTTCTTAGCTGTGCCGTTTCTTCCTCCGAGCGTCCACGATTCGCCAACTCAGATGTGCTTCCCTCCACGTCCATATCATCTATTAAATTTTCGGCCGCTCGGATAATCTTTTCTGCAAAAAATATATAGCGTTTTTACAATTCAATTTTAATAATAACATAAAATGCGTCGATTTAACTGTTATCTTGTTGCATTCTTTACACAGACGGACGTAAGCTGAGGAAGACTACTTGCAGCCGTCATGGATTTCGAGTCGCTTAGCATGCACATTGCACAAGCCCACAGCTAGAAGCCGCTACTTAGTGCTTTCGATCTATATCAAATTTCACTTGCGATTTCTTATTCATTGGGCTTCGAATCACATTAGTTTCCGGCTGTTTATTTTTGTGTTTGAGGCTGAACTACAGTTGTTGACCCGTTTGCAGCACCTGGCCGAGAGCAAAGTTGTAAAAATTGATATAAAAGTTTACTCGCAAATAAAAAACCTTACAACCTGGGTTGATGCAATATATATAGCTGTACATTGTAAGTTGTTGTTGAGTTACACGTCGCTGATGGGGGTTACGGGTATTTGTTATCTTCTAGAATTTTTTACAACAGCAAAAGAAACTGAAGTGGTGATACTTTAAATAGCACCTTCCACTGCCGGGTTAATAATGCAAGAACTTGGAATGCAAAATGCCATCAGATTGAGACGTGCAGTACATTAATTTAGCTTCGATTTGGAGAGCGTTTCATAATTAAACTTGTTCACTTCGGCACACAACCGTTAAAAATATCAATCAATAACATACAAAAACACACAATTATTATCCACTATTACAACCTAACAACGTTAGCGTATTAAATCATTCTTTCAAAAATAATGCAATAGCTTACCGTGACTTGTGGCATTTCTTCATGTGCCGAACAAACGAAGAGGTTGTGCCTGAACAATCAGAGATTGTTGTCGATGTTGGGCAAAACTTGCATTTTGCAGAATGTTTTTTATTTCCTGCTTTTTCATCGTCGTACTCTTTATGATGACTATACCCAAATTTTATTAAGGCGGAATTACGAGACGTAATGCAAATTGTTTCAACGTAAAAAATGAAATAATACTTTATAACGAATTAACTCAAACTAAACACAACTGTCACTCGTATTACAAAGATATTCTTAGAATATGTATTACAAAGATATTTCTTATAAAATGCATCTTAAATTTGCTTAAGTTTCATTACCAAACTGATCGTGGACCAATCTAGAGGAATTCGATTTCGAAGCGAGTTGCTAAATCAAATTAAAATAAAAGCTTTCATAAACTCGCAGCTTAGTGCACGGGCATTGAGCAAATGAACAACATTGCACCAAAGAAACATCGCAGCGGGGCGAGACGTTAGCGACACTGCGTCCGATTTTGACCGGACCAAGAATCAAAACGCAGACCTCACGCTCCGATGGCGGTGTCTTTAACTACTAACGCTGACCGGTCGTTTAAATCTAAAAAAAGCGGGCTTGCTAAAGCAGTTGCATTCAGATAGTTATTTTAATGACAAGAAGGCTACGGTGGAATGCGCAATTGTGTTTTCATAAACAAGACATCAAGATGAATGATTCAGTAACCTAGTGGTCCTAGTACACGGCAAACACCTTAATGTATGACAAATATCTGAGTTACGGTATTATTTTTTATCAAGACTTTATTTCTCCGATACCGCCCTGAAAATCTTTTGGGGTCACGCGTCTTCCCCATTCGGTGGCCCATGTTTATACCTCAGGTTTATACCTCAAGCTATTTTAATCTTCACTGGACCTAATTGTTACTTCTAACGTTTGATATTTACAAAAAAGCAGTGGTAAAGTAGACTTAAGTTTATCATTCTGAGTCTGCAATCTTAACTGTATCATACTACGAAAGATCTGTTCTACAGAATGAGACTGAAAACAATCACTTTGAGGTCTGAGCTGTCCTGATTAACCTTCCTTGACCAAACCTCATCGCATTGCCATGCTACCACCTCAAACTCGGTCCACGTGCAAGGAACCTGAACGAGAAAAAGGTTTAGAGCGTTTACTACCAGAAAGCAAAAATGTAGACAGCAGCAATTAGCACCTTCAACAAAGATCAACATCAAACAATACCGCTAAAGCGGCTTCTTCCCCTCCAGACTGTTTTACATCACACCTTTCATAAGTAAATAACAAAGATAATAATGAATAACAGATCCAGCAGTTTTCTCCCACGGCTCTACCTGAGTTTTTTCGAAACTCAAGTATCTCCCACTGAGTAGCCAATTATCAAAAATTGAGCTTTTATTGCAAAACTTTGTTTCTCACGATCTCAGTTTAAAAACATTGACGGAAATAAATGAAAATTGACCGAAATGAATAAATAAAGGAGATTGTTTGAAAGCAATTAAAAAGGTGTTAAGACCTAAAAAGTCAATCGAATCTTTGTTTGCGTTGCTTGCATTAAATAATTAAATTCAAAATTTTACTCCTACGCCTAATCAAGATTTTGAGTCTCGAGACTTCTCATATTTCGAGACCATGACTTTTCGAGACCAAGACTCGAGATCGAGACTTGAAGTTCAAATCCGAGGCGAGACCGAGACGAGACTTTCAAAAATGTGTCTCGAGACAGTCTCGAGAACCGAGACCAGTCTCGAGAACTACATCACTATTAATTGCTTATTAAATTCAACACGGATCTGAAAAGTTAGTTTGATTGTGCTGTAATTCCGTGTTGGTTTATCTTATTGATCATACGAATGCAATGTTTGCAACGGCTCGCCATTGCTGCAACATTTCTTTGAAAGGAACTGAGTTGCCCTGACGCAATGACTCGTAGATGCCCCCTCAAAACGTTATACTCGTCGGCGCAATACAGCGAGTATAATGATGATTCCGTTTTAAAAGCTAAAATTTGAAAAACCATTATCAAAAAGCTAAACGCTTAATGGCAATGGTTACATTTCTCGCACCATTCCACGAAGAGATGTATCTTAGATAACACCGTGTTCAATTTTACCGGGCTGGGAATTCATCCCCACAGCTCTTGTTCCAGAAACAAACGGGTTAATCATTTGAACAATTATGTCTTTACGAAACAGTAATGTGTGTTTGTATGTGATCACTAGTTCAATGAGGTCGGTAACTGAAACCATTTTTGTTTGAAATATGTATCGAGTTTTGGAAGGTCATGGCGGACGTCACTCAATTTCAATTACCCATTAGGTATTATATTTCTTAAACAGCTAGCTTTTATTTCCTAAACAAGCAGCCAGCAATTCCAACGTATTAATTTACACTCTTGTATTTTCATAAGCTGAGGAGTTGTATTTGAATTCAACAACAGACGATCAGATATCAAAGATAGCAGGCGAGTATTGAGTTCTTAGTTTATACACAATTTGACGAATATTAGGTATACGTATAACAAATATATGTTGCAAAGGAAAAGCATTCGTTGGGTCGATTTGGCTAATGCAGTACCGTGTAAGATTTGAAAGGAATGTAAAACATTCCTGTCTTTTTGTTTTACTCTGAATTAGAGGTTAGGCCCGGTCTATACACTGTACGAAAATTGTAAGCGTAATAAGACTACGTTTTAATTAAAATTTAAGCAAAAATTTGGTACAGCCGGTGTAGCGCCTTCCCAGCGTACAAGCTACCGGTTCAACTAGATAAACAAAGACTGCGCTCGTATGCTCACGATTTTGCGCCCAGTATGAACTGGACCTTTGAGAAAGAGTTAGCGATTAGAGTTGAGATTTTTTTGTAGAATTAGTAAAGATGAAGCTCTTCTAATTACAGTGCAAAACGTGTATTGTACAGCATGGTTTTGTCCAGTAGCGTATTTAGAGGGGGAGAGCGTAGTGCCAGCATGCCTCCTGTGGGCCATGGAACAATGAAAACACCGAAAAAAACGTTTAATCGGCGTAATTAATTTAAAATAGAGCATTTGCCCATGCCAATTTTTTTCTGCCTTGGAAGTTTTTCAATTCAAGATCTCATTTCCAATAATATTTTTTGGGAAAGGAAGAACTGCGCCGTGGAATTTTTTATTTCAGTCCTAATATAAAAAGCCTCAAAAAGTTCAAAAACAGTAGGAGAAAATGTTTTAGAAGGCGTTCCCGTACACATCTCTTTTGGGTCATGACATGTTAAAAGACGGCTTGTTGGGGCACGTTATATTTCAGATACTTTCTAGCCAATGCCAATAGCTCTTTTGCGTTTGTTGCTTGGCAAGATGCAAATAATCTGTCACCACTCACCAGTGGCTACGAAACTTTTTTTTTCTTGGCCTTACGTATAGTATCACTAGAAAGAATGGTTATTAAAATAACTTGTACTGTACGGTTGTTGTTGTGTTCATTTTGTGTTTGTTTTTCACTGTTAAAAGATATAATTGTACCGATTTAATTTAACTAAAAATGGTATTAAAATTA